>JAVJIF010024871.1:0-58079 GCA_038442645.1 Agave tequilana | reverse complement strand
GGAGAGCTGAAAAACGAGACATCAGAGAGTTTATATCTACCTTTATCTTTGCTGCTCTATTTCCCACTCCAACGGTGTGGACCTGATTCCGCAGCCTGTCATTCTCGCATTGCACCTCTTCCAATCGAGAACGGGAGAAGTCGAGCGTTTTCCTGCTTGAAAGCATCTGATTAGTCGATGATTCTCGGCGAGCAACTCTTTCAACTCTCTAATACCTGCTGAAGGGAAGCCCTCAGCTTCTTCACGTGCTGCTGGTGCTCAACACCCTTGGGCGACTCCATCTTTCGGAGAGGTCCCTTCTTTTTTCTTGCTACAAGCTAACTCATGCTCCAGCTATGAGATGAAGTCATTGTACAATACAACTTCGATCTCCAAAGGAAATTCGGGATGAAGACGCCCGTCCAACACTGCGTCCCTCTTTTCACAGAAGAATTGCAATAAAGACTCAGGCTTGAAGTGATTCTAACCAGATCCCGGTGAGGGGGCATTAGAATCGTTCGAAGAGGAGAGCCAATGCTGAGATGCTCCTCTTACACCGAAGGAACCACTTAATGGTTCGTGTCTTGAGGAACCTCTGAGTGAACACTCGCAAGGACACCGAGCTACAATAAACAACAATGCAAAATGAGAAGACAATTCAAAGTTTGAGAAATTCAGACATTCAACAAAGTTTTATATCCATTAATGATTATTACAAAATTCAGAAAAACTACAGCTCATTCATACAATCGCAATATTCAAGTGAGGTGCCTCGTAGCTCCAGAGCTATGCTTTGCCAAAGGAGCCACAGTGGTCGCACAAGCAGGAGGGTCCTGACGGGTCTCTGTTGTCGACCCGGAAGCTGTAGGGGGAGGTGGGGGCACTGAAGACCAAAGGCCTAGATGCACTCTGATCCCCTCGAGAGACACCAGCCTCAAGAGGGTATCTTGGTGGTTTTCCTTGCGCCCGATCCTTATACCCCTGCTCGTACTTTAAGCGCTTGAACACTTGTATCTCCTTTTGTACTTTCGCATTGAAAGCGACAGACTTGTTCCCGGCCTGAACCTCGCCGGCATGCACCTGGTTCAGATCGTGGAGCAAACCTTCTCTCTCAATTTGGAAGCCGCCCTCTCGCGATCGTGCTCGGCCTGGGCGTCCTAGGCTAATCGGTGTGCTTCCCCCAACTTCTTTCGGGTGGATTGGAGTTAAGAGTCCTTATGCTCTAACTCCAAAGACTATCTCAGTGATTCGGCGGCCTTCTCCTCAAGCTCCCCCTCGAAGCCGGGCCAATTTTTTTTCTGACCTCGAAGAACGACCAACTCTTGGTCCAAGTCAGCCTGGAGCTTGGCGAGCTTCTCGCCAGTCTTCCTCCTCGCCACAGACGACTCCTCGAGCTTACTCCAAAAGTCAGCAATGGCCAAGTCCTCTCTCAGGCCAGCCTGCTGAGCACCCAAGGACTGGACAACAGGCACTGTAGCCTGCAAGAGAACAATTAGAAAGACTGTTCATCCAATGAAGGCGATAAACAATTGAAGTTTATCCGTAAGACATCATTCTCCAGCGACCTTATCTGGTCTCTCGATGGGACCCTCTCAAACTCCTCCAGGCCTCGGAGGAAGTCTTCGTGCCCAAGATTCTTCTCAGGGTCTCCCTTCGCAGGAACATTACCCAATCGGAGCTCTGAACGGGAAGTTCCTGGGATGTTCCTGCAGAGGGGGGACAACTCCCGAGGTCTTTACGGATGCGTCCTCCCTAACTTGTTGAACCTCGACTAAAGGCTCGACTAAAGGCTCCTCTAGGAGATCACCTTGAAAACACCTTCTCAAAGGAGTTGACTCTGCGTGGGCTCCCATCTCGGGAAGGGTAGTCGGGAATCTGCCAGCTCGATGTGGGCCCCTCCTTCCGAGACACAGTAGGAGAAGCCACTTCCGAGACTTTTCCCCTACTTTTCCCCTACTGCTGGGTCGGGGCCCTCCTCGGCCTCGTCAGAATCCACTCCATGTCGTCTGCATTAGAGCCATAATGAAATCGGCTCTTCTGCTCGATGAGCTCATGTTGTTCGATGGGCCCCTCCTCTCGAGACACAGTAGGAGAAGCCGCTTCCCGAGACTCTTTCCCTACTCTGGGTCGGGCCCCCCCTCCGGCCTCGTCAGAATTCGCTCCATGTCGTCTGCATTAGTGGCATAATCAAACTGGCTATTCTTCTGCAAAACAAGACATTTCCAAGTTAAAGTCAAGTCCAGCGCAAAGGAAAAAAATTTCAGAACAGAATCACTCATACCAGCGGGCCAGCCTGGTCGAAGAGCTTCCGCTTGTAGTGCACAATTGTTGGCTCGGGTTCTTCGTCGTCGGACTGACTGAAAGGTTCCCGCACAATCTTCCTCGCAGGCGGATCAGCCCGAGCCGGGTGCTTCTCATGCGCCCCAGGCCTCCGTTTGAGGTCCCGCTCTGAAGGACTTGCCCTCAGGGGCAAGACAACGCTCGCTCCGGCACCATCCTTCTCAATGACTGCTTGGTCATGGGGACCGGACATGCGCCTTCTCGAGTCCCCGAGACAGCTAGGGGAACGGGTTGTCAGTTTGGATCCAGCAACTAGCTCCAATTACGGTAGTCAACGCCGATTTGGAGTATGCACTAGACCCCTATCATGACTGAGATTTCTTTGTGTAGGAGCGTCCTTTTACTCCAAGCAGTTGGAATGGCGCCACGATCTTTCTGCGCAACCGTCTCCAAGCCTCAGAGACCCGGATGATGGTATCACGCCACCCATGGTCGTTATCCACCAAGTTGACGATCAGCTTCTCAAGACTATTCCGTGCGATGAAGAAGCGATCACCCTCCTTGGTTCTTCTTATCATATAGAGGGCAGAGAAGTCCTTGACTTTGCAGGCATCAGGAACGAAGCTGTTGCAGAGGGCTTGGAAGCTCAAAATGACGCGCCGGCCCCTGCCACCAACTGAGAGGGGGCTATTCTGTAATGGTACAGAAGATCGCGGACAAAATTTATCAAGGGGAACTTAAGCCCCAAGGCCATTATCTGAGGGTGAAGGTATACACCACTAGCCTGGGGGCCTCTGTATAAACGGTATCTGGAGGGCACCACTCCACCTTGACGTTTGATGACAATCGAACGCCATATCGCTAGATACTCATCCACCTCCTGGTGCGGAGGATCTTCGGCGTGGAATCGAAATTCATGATCGTTCTGGTACGATGTTGGCCCCTCTTCTCTTTTCCTTCAACTCCGGTCATTTCAGAACAAAGATGGAGGGTTCGATGGAGGATTTGGGGGCAACGATTGAAGGCAGAAAAAAGAAGAAGAAATTACAGGACTCCAATAGATTTGGAGAAATAGGGATTTGTAAAGAGACTTCCCAATTTCTTCCTTTTTGAATCATGTGCTGACGTTATAGCAATGATGACTCTAAAAAGGGCGCCTACTTTTTTGCCTTCGGCGAAAAAAACCAGACCGTTGTGTGAATTCCAACGACCTATAATGGCGGCAACCAGCACATCACGCATACCGATGGGACTTATAGCGCGATGGTCTGACAGACAACTCACAGCATTAAATGCGCAGAAATATGCAAAGATCCTTCTACGACTCCTTGACTTTATCTCTTTATCCTGTTGCGGCAAATGAATGGTCAACTCGGGAAACAAGCTGTCCGACTCTTTTTTTTCGTCTTGTAGCGGCAACTGGAAAGTCCACTCGGGAAACTTAGCACTTCCCTCCTCGACCTGAAACAACAGGAAGAGCTACTCGAAAAATTGGGTTCATTCTCTCTTTCTCGACAGAGATTCGAGAAGAAGAGATGGAGGGGGCATCTGTAGTGGCTAAAATTATGACCCCATGTGAGATTGCGACACTTGGCAAGTCTCGCGGATCATGGAATCACAGATTCGGTCTCATCCAACAGATTTTATTCGTTCACCTGACTGTCAGAGCGGTTACATCCTTTAGGCACGTAGGGGGTATGGATGCGGATCTGGATCTCAATCTTCGCCAGTCAGCACGACCCAGACAATCAAGCGCCACTCAAACCAATTACCGCTGGGGTGTTACATGCAGTTACGGCCGTGGGCAGATCAGAGGCAAAACTCTCGGAGGCTACGACTCAGCTCGTTATCCCTTAACTATAAAAACCAATCTCTTCTTCTTTTGCAAGGGATCGAACCCTAGGGAATTGAATCTGTAATAGAGTGTTGAGAACTCCTCGTAATCTCTCTGATTAGTGGAATCTCTCTCTTCTCACCGTGATTTTCTCCTCTGCGGGTTTTCCACGTAAATTTCCTGGTGTTTGTGTTGCTCTACTATCCCGCTTACAAATTGAGTGGGAAGGATTCAGCCTCAAATTCTTCGTGAATGACACAAATATATATATATATATATATATATATATATATATATATATATATATTCCCACTCGATGTAGCATATGCTATGAAAGTCTATCTTCGAAGAGTTCTTCGAGGCAGAATATCTTGCACTCGGATGTCGTATGATTGTATTTGAGTGGGAATATATATATATATATATATATATATATATATATATATATATATATATATATATATATATATATATATATATATAGTGAGTTGATCCCCTAAGAACGGTTCTCACGAATTCATGTGAGAACTTTCACGTGGGCCGTCGGATCTGATAGAGATCTAGTTTTATTTGATTGATCTATCAGATCCGACGACCCACGTGAAAGTTCTCACAGAAATCCGTGAGAACCGTTCTTAGAGGATCAGCTCCCTATATATATATATATATATATATATATATATATATATATATATGTATATATATATATATTCCCACTCAAATACAATCATACGACATCCGAGTGCAAGATATTCTGCCTCGAATATATATATATATATATATATTATATATATATATATATATATATATATATATATATATATATATATTCCCACTCAAATACAATCATACGACATCCGAGTGCAAGATATTCTGCCTCGAAGAACTCTTCGAAGATAGACTTTCATAGCATATGCTACATCCTTCTCTTCTCTATTCTAATATCTCTAGGAAAAATTTAGCCCTTATTTCTTGTCTATTCCCTATTCGTTCACTTCATCTTTTGCAGGGGATCGAACCCTAGGGAATTGAATCTGTAATAGAGTGTTGAGAACTCCTCGTAATCTCTCTGATTAGTGGAATCTCTCTTCTCACCGTGGTTTTTCTCCTCTGCGGGTTTTCCACGTAAATTTCCTGGTGTTTGTGTTGCTCTACTAGCCCGCTTACAAATTGAGTGGGAAGGATTCAGCCTCAAATTCTTCGTGAATGACACAAATATATATATATATATATATATATATATATATATATATATATATATATATATATATATATATATTCCCACTCAAATACAATCATACGACATCCGAGTGCAAGATACTCTGCCTCGAAGAACTCTTCGAAGATAGACTTTCATAGCATATGCTACATCCTTCTCTTCTCTATTCTAATATCTCTAGGAAAAATTAGCCCTTATTTCTTGTCTATTCCTTATTCGTTCACTTCATCTGTAACCATTCTGCTTCAATGGCTAGAAGTGATACTCGACATTTCATTAGTAAATTTGCTTTCATTTTGTTTTCACTTTCATGTGTCATTTAATCATCGTAGTTTTGTCTCGAAAGTTGCTTCACAGGACCTATAATAATTGAAATTCCACGAGCCGTTGTCAGACCTCAGAACTAATAGGTATGTACTTGGCGAATGAACTTCAGTTATTAGGGTAAAAACTGTCAACCAAACACGACACACTCACATGACTGATGCTTACTGAAGCTTGGTTTTGTGAAACCTTCCATCACCTAGTGTCCTCACATGGACCTGGAAGGTGACGGGCTTTGTTCAATTGCTCTCATTGTATGATTTTGCTGGGAGAACATTCATCATTGGATTTCTTGATGTTTTTGTTCCCTTTAGCCATAATTCGTTTACTTCTCTTATGAGATAATGCTAACCCTGCTGTGGTGGTGATATCCATAATTACAGAAGACCAGAAAGATCCTGGAAGAGAAGATTGCACAGCTGAATTCAGCCATTGACGGTGTGTCTTCAGAGCTTCGAGCAGATGATGGTCCCAATGGGGCGATATCTGACGAAATCGAAGCTGCAATTTAGAAGCAAAAGAGACAACAAAGTTATATGCTGATATCTGCTTCTGATGGCAGGTATTGGCACCAGTTCCTGCTGAGAAAATAAAAGCCTCAAGAAACACTTATATATGAGCAAGTGTGTTCATAAAAGATAATTCTACAATTATGTGTTCTGTGAGTATGCATGCAATATGATTGTGGATGCTGGGAACTCAACTAGTTGAATAATTTTTTTTTTTTTTTTTTTGGGTTTCTTTGTTCTTGAAAGAGAAAAATGATATCGAACTTAGCTTCATCATATCCAGGAGCCTCGATCAAGTTTGGTACAGTAGTATCTTTTCATGTGTCGAATTTCGATTTAATATTGATTTTTGTCGTCTTCTTTGTCTTGTACTATCTTATATTTTTTTTTAACATGTATTATATGTGTCTGATATAATAGTAAATTATAAAATAAAGCACGTTTTAACTCTGTTTATTTATAATCGGTTGTGATACTCTTAGGGTGTGAATTATAGAACAAAAAAGTTTAACGAGAATCATTTATAAAATAAGCAAACTTTGATCGTGTGGTGGCCTGTCTCTCGTTGTACGGACCGCGTCGTGTGAACGGGGTGCACTCTCTATTTCAAGTGTGAGGCTAAATAAGAAATTTGCTCACCGCGCGGTGAGGCGGTGAGCATAAGGGGCAAGTTGGAACCGGGGAGGCTCCTCTCTCTCTCTCTCTCTGTCTGTACATCACTCTCAGTGTCTAAAATGATCACGGCTTCATGAGAGAGAGCTTGATCATTATTCCTCGTAAGCCATAAGTGTCTGGTTCCCAGTCAAAGTGTGTTTAATTCCCATTTTCAGTCTCTCTCTCTCTCTCTCTCTGTTTTATGCACTTCTCATACATAGAGGTCCTCCATTATCATTATCTATATATCATTGTGCTCTAGAGCTCCATCTGCCGCTGCTGCGCCACTGCTCTCTCTCTCTCTCAAGGTTAGTTCATCTCTCTCTCTCTCTCTCTCTCTCTCTCTCTCTCTCTCTTGTGCGCGCGTGCGCGCTTTGTTTCAAGGTTAGTTCATCTCTCTTTGTGTCTCTCTGTCGATTTACTACTTCTCTTTTCTAAATTTAACTTGATTTTTTGTTAGCTTTTGCAGATTAAGCATATTGATTAGAAATAAAATAAAATAAAATATAAATAACATCTAAATGATGATAGGAATAATAGAAAGAAACGCAAGTGGGTTTAGTGAGCATACTGATGCACGAGCAAGTGTTTCCTCTGAAATTCAGAGGGTCTTTATCCTTTTCTATATGATAATTTTTATTTTCTTTCCTTATTTCTCATTTGGCCCCTTATGGTTTCTGTAAGGATAAATTGCAGAAAATTCCGTTGTATGATCACTTTTTTACTATATATTCTCCTTAACTTGAAAATTAGTTGCTCCTTTCAGCTCCGTGCCTTTACCGTTGGTGATTGAATCATGTGATCGTACCTTACTTAAATTGATATTCTCATTTAGAATATTTAATTGAGCACTTTGATGCAGGTGATCAAGTCAACAGCATCAGCAGGATCATGGCAACTGAAATAATAAGTTTCGGTTGACCGAATGGTCGACCGAATTTCTTAGCCAAAACATCGGTCGACCGCCCAGTCGATCGTACAAAATCGAGAGTTGATATCTTAAAGTCGGTCAATCGACCGGTTAACCGACCCAAATAGAGAATCAACTTTCAGTCGGTAGACCGCTCGGTCAATCGAAACAAACAGCGGACGAAAGGCTTTTCTGTCGGTCGACCGTCCGGTTGACTGACTTGCGCGTATTTGTTGTATCAGAACCTGTTTAGGAGTCTATTGGTTTCTAAATTCTTTTCTGTTTCTTTCTATATTTTTAATTTATTCTCATAGATAGGATATGAATTATTCACATTCTATAAAAGACCTTTAAATCTCTTGTATTTGTACATACACAATTTTATTAATATATTTTAAGTTTTTCTTCCTCAAATTTACTCTTCGATTCGAGTTGATCTCTAGGCTCATGGATTCGAGTCATCTCACTCGTGAATTCGGGTAATTATTTCTTACCTGAAGATTTTTTTTCAGGGTTCATCAGCGCTAGAATGAGATCTAGCCCGCGCCGCTCATCTTCCTCGCTTTCCCGTCTACATTACCTTTGTATCATTTTAGATTCAAAAGGGTACTTTGACAATTTAGATCTCATATTGTGAGGTGGATGAAACGCATACGAGCGAGGTTTGGTCACCATTAGAGTAGTGAGAGTGGATTGTACGGAGCCTTAAGTTCAAGTCCTCAAGAAAGAGAGAGAAAAAAAGAGCGAGCAACAAACATTCAAAGTTAATATTAGACCTACTACACATTAGGAAGCTTTATGTTGATTTCCATAATTCAAAAGGTTCATTGTCACGCAGAGAGATTTATGCAATTTACCTTAATTTTCTACAAAAAGCATTTTCAAGTCGACAAGTCTGTCCTCGACAAGAGTTCGGTCTCCTAGCCCAGCAATAGCATTCCCATCAACATAAACCATTCAGTGATAACAACAATTAGAAGTCGTCATCAAGAATATAAAGATTTTAAAAAGGCAATTTTTTTTTTTGTAAAAAGTACTTTTTAAAAATAATTTCAAAAACCAATCTCCTTTAAAAATATTTACAAAATCTAATCTCTGACATAGCACATCAGTAAGAGGTGATTTCGCCCCGCTAACATGGCGTTGGCCGCTTGCGGGAAGTCGTATTTTTTATTACGGAATTGGCAATCACGGACACAAAATTTTAAAATTTTTTAATTTTTTTTTTGTCCTGTTGTCAACTCCAGACAAAAAAAAATTAATTATTTTTTAATTTCTTTCTTTATCTGAAATTGTCAACCTCGAATAAAGATTAAATCTTTTTTTAATCTCAAAGCTGGTCACGGGCTCTTCTTCTTCTTCGAGGTCGGCATCTTGGAGACGGGTTTCTCTTTGCTGCTGTGATCAATTTTGCTCAGATCTCAAATCTTTGATTGATCTTTTTTGTAAACTACAAATATTTCTAAATCAAATAGAAATAATTTAGGAAAATAATTGGAGGAACGAATAATTTGACCCAGTTAAAGAATATTCAACTCTCAAAAGTAGGGGAATGGCTACTTTCAAGAGGTTGGAGAAGAATGAGTTTGGGCTATTTATTTTGGGAAAATTATCTTTAGGTCCCTGGGATGATACTGTCCGGTGAGAAACTCCCCATAGTTTGAAACCCAGTGAAAAAGCCCATTGACCCAGCTTGTTGTGGTGCCGGTCCTTGTCCCACCACATGTCACATTATATTTTCTTATTGTCCTTTTGCTTTTTCTTAGTTGGATTTATCTGATGTGTTGTCTTTTTGTCCTTTTGTTCTTTTGTCTTTTTCATTCATGAAACATGACATTGATGACTGCGGCATGGAAGTTATATTCTTGTTCACTCTTCCATATTTTTATCAACCTCATGTTGGATATTTTTTTGCATTGATAAATTTTTGCAAAGATAAAATCTAGTTCACCAATTTATTCGGTTAATATTATGTCCACTTTGTCCACCTTCTCAAAACATTTGTCTACCTTCTCAAATATTTTGTTTGCCTTGTCAAATATTCTGTCCACTTTCTCTAATTTTTTGTTTACTTGCTCTAGAAATTATAACATTAGACAAAAATTGATGAAGGTAGACAAAAAAGATGAAAGATAGACAAAAATATAAAAAAGTTGACAGAAGTTGAGTAAGATCAACAAAAAGAGAGAAAATTGAAGGAAAAATTATCTTTAAGTCCCTGTGAAAAGATGTCCATGTAAGAAAATCTCTAAAGTATTAAAAAAAACTTTTCTAGAGTAGAGTAGGTAGATAAAATATTAGAATAAATTGACAAAATATTAGAAAAAATGGAAAGAATATTTGACAAGGTGGACATAATATTTAGTAAGTTGGGCAAAATAGATAAGAAGGTGGATAAATATTTTGAGAAGGTAGACAATAGATTTGAGAACTTAAATAGAATATTAGAGGTGTACATAATTTATAAGTTAAAGATAAATAAATAAATATTTATAAGTTATGAATAATTTTCTAATTATAAGTAAATTGCTAATGGCAAATCTCTAAAGGGGAATTCAATGAGCATTTAGCATCTATTGAGGGTGGACAGAAATATACCATCCATGTAAAAGAAAATTATTTCTGAAAAAAATTATTAATGCAAAAAAATTATCTACTTTGAGGTGGACAAAAATTAAAATAAAATGAACAAAAATAAAGCTTCCAAGCCGGCCCACATACTTAGCGCATGAATGCTCGCCACGCTGGTCTCTTAAATCAAATCAGACAAGGCATCTAATCAAGGGCAACATGGAATTAAAAACATTTGAGTGGAGATAGGGACCTGCACACACAATAAACTGGGTCAAGGGGCTTTTTCACAGCGTTTCAAAGTATGGGGAGTTTTTTACTGGGACATCTTATCCCGGGGACCTTAAAGACAATTTTCCCTTTTATTTTATGTTTTTCCCCTTCTCTTGCTGCTTTACCTACAGACCGCGACTCTTCTCCTCTCCCCAACAGCATTCCTCACTCCCAATTCTTCCTTTCCAAGCTCTCCCCTCTCTCCCCCCTCGATCTCGGAGTTGGAGTGATTGGAGAAGGCAGAGGTGGTGACGGTGTCCTTGGTGGCGTAGTTGTTGAACAAAGAGATGTTGCAGAGGAGAAAGCCGCCGGGTCGTGGTGGGCAGCTGTTGGTTTGAGGTTGACAATCTTGGATGAAAGAAACAAGCTAAAAAAATAAAAAATTAACGTCCAGGATTGTCAACCCCGGATCAAAAAAACGACCTCTCGTCAGCAGAGGCCGCTGGTGGGGCGAAATGATCCCCTGCCGATGCGGCACTTACGTGACGTGTCACAGATCATTTTTGAAAATATTTTTGGGAGATGTTAGTTTTTAAAAATTATTTTTAAACATTATATATATTTTTTAAAAAGCTGCCCTAAAAAAACAGCATCCACCTTTGGTTTAACTTTTCTATAGGAGAAAATAATCAAAACATGGGTTCGAAGTCAAAATTCCCATAATCTATTTCCACCTCTTTAATATTGAGGTCGGTCTCAATGTCTCTATCTTGTAATAAATCGTTAATTGACAGATTTTTTTTTTTTGTTCCAAAACCCAACAAAATGTACAATAATTGATGAAACAATTAGAAGCCACATGAACTGATCCATTTCTCTTGTTTTTATTTTTTTTTTCCTTTTTTTTTTTTTGTACAAATGAATGGAGACGAAAACAACGCATATATGCTGGTCCATCGACCACCTAATCTGTGCCATTTGCCAGTGCCCGTCAATTCTCTCTTGCTTTTTTGTAACTTTTTCCCCCCCCAAAAAAAAAAAAAAAAATTAGTGGCTAGGTTTTAAGAGTAATGTTAATCAAACTAGTTGTGGATTGGTGAAGGGGGAACAGGGGAAAAAAAAAAAGATTCAGCATATGGGCTGTTATATTTATTGAAATTTACGTATTTCACCTATATTTTCATGTACGTTCTTATGTTTGAGAGTTAATTTGCAGCTAAACGATAGAACTGGCCTGTTTGGTTATCGTAACTGGCCGTAATTCGTAAGTCGTAATTGATAAAATCTTTTACAGTTGTAAATGAGTTACATGCATGTAAGCTTTATGGTGTTTGGTTGGTAATATAAAATTGTAAGTGAAAAAGTGTATTGTGTTTTACGATGTTTGGTTGTCGTAACGTGTAAGTCGTAAGTGAAAAAATTGACCACAAAATTAACTATTTGGTGATTTAAAAAGTTTTAATATTGCAAATAAATATTAAAAATGTTAAATATTAAAAAAATTAATATTAACATAAATAAATAATACAAATTTGCATGACCACAAAATTAACTATAACTGGGCTGTAACTGAGTGGTAATTGAGTTGCAAGTGAGTGATAATTGGATTGTGTAAGCTTTTTACGAATTACGGTCCAAATAAACGCCGTAGTTATAACTGGGTTGTAAGTCATTTACGATTTACGGACTTTTACGCGAAACAAACGGCCCCAATTCATGTATTTCTCAACTAGCTCTTTTTTGCTCTGCTCTTCAATAGCATTTCTTTATGTGCAGCAGCAGCAGCAGCTGAAATTGGTCATCTCACTAGCTGACTGATTCAGGACACAAACAAAGATGGGGTTCTTGGATTTGCTTGTGGCTGCGTCTATGCCTGTAGTGCAGTTCCTGCTCGTAGGCCTAGTCGGTGCCTTTCTCGCGTCTGGATACAGCACCATCCTCTCGCCCGATGCCAGAAGAGACATAAACAAGGTTAATACGAAAAAAATACAATGTAAACATGTATCAGCTTGTACCCAAATTTGTGTCGGTTTCTGATTCAAACTGATCTTTTTTCTTCAATCAGATTGTATTCTATGTGTTTACTCCGGCTCTTATATTTGCTAGTTTAGCAAAGACCGTCACTTTTCATGACATTATCTCTTGGTATGTAAATCTTCTATCATCATCATCAGAATGTGTTTCCTGAGTTGACATGAATTTTTGTGTCGTGTTATTAAGGTGGTTTATGCCAGTTAATATTGGGATCACGTTCTTGATCGGCACGATTCTTGGATGGTTAGTGATTAAGATCGTGAGACCGGAGCACCACCTTGAAGGGCTTGTCATTGCAAGTTGCTCGGCAGGTAATTTCAAGCCAAATTTAGTTCTGATTGGGGAAGAATGATCCTAACACTGCCAGCTTCTATGCATGCCAAATGTAGTCAATACTTCTGCCAGTTATCAATAATATTTTGCAGACTTAGATCAGGACTTCCTAACACAATAAGTCACCATTTCAACCTGAATTCAGATATCTGTAATTTTCAGAATCAGTTCAAAGTTTTTGATAAAGTCCTGCATATTTAGAAATTGGATGAGTTAGATTGCACACTTCTGTTAATACCTAGGGAGGCAACATTTGCGCTTGACGCAGTAATCCCTTAATTTGACATTCATCTGCAATTTGCATGTAATATTTTATGTACTTTAATGACTAAAAAGTGTTCAACTCTTTCTGGATTTATACAGTACAAAATATGTTACTGTAGATAATATACTGGTTAACTACATAATTCACATGGTTTGGATTGCCGACATCAATTTGGGTTTGTTTACAACCTCAAGGTGAATTGAACTAAAACCTCTTGTCAGGATCAACCTGATCAAGGAAAACAAAGTGTACAGACAGTTTCCACCTAAAATTTTCTCTTACTCTGCCTGTATACCTGTAAATTACAGGAAACTTGGGCAATCTTATGGTGATAATTATACCTGCAATCTGCAATGAAGAAGGCAATCCTTTTGGGGATCCCAGCACTTGCAGTGACCGTGCGCTATCTTACAGCTCGTTATCGATGGCAGTATGATTCATGACTTCCTCTGCTTCATATCTGCTTGACATTGTTCATATCAACTCCCAATGCAGTTTCCATCCTAAGTCATTAGTAATGCTATAATTCTGTATATGTATGCTGAGAAATCTAGATCATGAATTTGAAACCACTAGATTGTAACTAGTCTGCCATTTCCTCCTCTTCATCGAGGAATTAAAACGAGTGTTTGTTCTGGCAGCTCGGGGGTTTCTTCATATGGACGCATACCTATGGTCTAATGAAAAGAGTGGAAGTTGATCATGATGGCTTAGCCAAAGTGAGAACACAAGGTGAAGAAGATGCTTTGCTTCGATCATCGAGTAACCAAGTTGACGAAGCACAACAATCTCTGACTGTAAGCACTAGAGCGTGTTATATCTTTCAATAGTCTTACAATATTTTAGAACCTGGTGTCTCTAAGTATATTTTACTACATATGATAACATACGCCATTGCTGTGCAGTTGGAACCACTCTTATCTAGTGGACATCTCCATGGCAACAAGGTGCATTGCTGGGGTAAAATAAAGGGAGGAATCCACCAGATTGCAGAAGAACTCATGGCACCGCCTAGTCTAGCTGCGGTACAGAGATTTTCCCTCTTTTTTTCTTACTGAAATTGACATTATATTCTAAATTTCTCAAGGTCTAACAGTTGTTCTAACAAATTTAATGTACTCATCTCAGATGATAGGCTTCGTTGTTGGTGTGATGCCATGGTTTAAATCACTTATCATTGGACCAACTGCTCCTCTTAGAGTAATCGAAGATTCAGTCACATTGTTAGGGTGAGTTAATTATATTCTAAATATATACATGAGATTTTCCATTCAGTTTCATGTAAGTTCATCTTTTGCTTGTCGTTAATTCAGAGATGGTACAGTTCCATGCTCTACTCTTATTCTAGGCGGAAACCTAACGAAAGGTAAACTCAAACGCAGAAAACTGACATAATCGTTATCCCCTTCATATCTTCTGGACAAATTTGGTGACTATAAACATTTGCAGGTCTCCGTAAGTCCAGTGTAAAGCCATCAACGGTGTTGGGGACAATCTTAGCACGGTATGTGCTGCTTCCAGTGGCAGGGATTGCTGTGGTTAAAGCAGCAGCCGTGCTCGGGTTCCTGCCACAAGATCCACTTTACCAATACGCGCTACTTATTCAATTCGCGCTCCCACCTGCCACGGCAATTGGTATGTTAAACTCAATTAATCTTATCGCTTCTCTTGCTTTTCTAATTAATTTCATCATGAAGAACATGCTTTTATTTTTCTTCTTATTTTTCATTTAGTTATATAGAAAAAACCATTGGTTACGAAAGTGATATGAAAATGTGTGGAATGCAGGCACCATGGCTCAACTATTTGATGTTGGTCAGGAAGAATGCTCTGTCATCTTCCTATGGACTTACTTGGCTGCTGCGCCTGCACTTACGATTTGGTCGACAGTCTTCATGTATATATTGTCCTAGTACTTTGGGTGTATGCCATGTATGCCGAAAATATATTTTTCCAGCTGAAAATGTACATATTTATGTATTCTTTTCATATGCTCTTATGTATACTTGTACACATAATATTCATAAGTATACTTTTACACACATATGTCCACATGTTTGGGGGGATGCAGTTTCTAGAAACTGACAGTTGAAAAGATAATGTTTATAATGGAGCTAGCGCGACCGGTTATTTCTCGTTATGTCTTAAGTATTCATTCAACATTAGATGAGCCACCAACATCTTAAAGAAACAAAAAAGGAAAAAGGAAAAGAAAAAAAAAAGGGAATTGCTACTTGGTATTCTATATGTTCACCCCAACACTAATATTCACAGGCTTAGCAAAAACTGTCACTTTCCACAGCATCATTTCTTGGTAAAACTTCTAGTTCTTGATCTCTTCAAGAGATCAGCTGCAGCATGCTACCAAACTATCTACAGAATGATGTATATTGATATCTTGTAAGGTGGTTTATGCTTATAAACATCACGATAACTTTCAGTAGACTTGGTACAAAATTCAACTTAGCCAGCTTCTTGTTCAATTCGCGCTCCCACTTGCCATTGCAATTGGCGTGTGACCTAATCTTGTCCCTTTTCTTTTCTACTCTTCTATGGACTCTCTTGGTTACTACCCCTGCACTTACAATTTGGTCGTCAGTGTTCATGTATATATTGTCCTAGTTCGGGTGTATGCGATATGTGCAAAAAAACTATGTTTCCTGCTCAAAGTTTTTTAATCCATTTGGGGATTATATGTATTCATTGCAATTGTTATATTTTTATTTCTAAATTGCGGGAGAAGAAGAAGGGGGAAGAGGGGGGAAAATCATAGATATTAAAAGATATATATAACAAGGTATGCTTGAAGGTAAATGCACAAATTCTGTGTGCATGCTTGTGCACACATGCAGGCATACATTTTTTTTTATTTTTTTTGGAATCCATCTGGGGTATGCGAGGCAGCTTAGCGCAACCCGACTAATCTCATGGGGTCTGTGCACCCCGTCCTAGTAAGTTTTCCTATACAGTCCTGAGTAAATCGCGGGAATAAAATTTCCTGGGACAAATGCCTATGAAGAGATTCGAACCGGCGACCTTATGGGGAGCAAACCCACAATCTAACCAGTGAAGCGCCCCCTTCAGGACCATGCAAGCATTGTACACACACACACACACACACACACACACACACACGTACAGAGAGAGACTTGTGTAGTTCTGAAATGGTTCGAGTCCGAATCCTTTCTACTCAAATACAACCATACATTATCCGAATACAAGATCCATTTTGTTGAACTTGATGTATATTATTTCAAGTATTTATAAATAAAAAATCAAGTATTTTAAATACTTTTTGCCCATGCATCAAGTAAGAAAAAAACAGATAGCCTAAATAGCGAGTTGGTTAGTTTAACAGTGTATAACATTTGAAATCAAAAGTATTTAAAGCACTTGATTTTTATTTTTAATTACTTGAATAATATAGATCAACTTCAATGGGGTGGATCTTGTATTTGAATGTCGGATGTTGATATTTGAGTGGGAAGGATTCGTACTCAAATCCTTTCGAAACTACACTAGTCTCTCTCTCTACACACACACACACACTTGTGTCATTCCGGAAGGATTCGAGGCCGAATCCTTCTCACTCAAATATAACTCTACGACATTTGAATACAAGATCTACTCCGTTGAAGTTGATCTATATTATTTAAGTATCTATAAATCAAATATCAAGTATTTTAAATAGTTTTTGAACATGCATCAAGTAGGAAAAAAACGGATGACCTAAATAGTGAGTTGGTTAGTTTAACAGTGTAGAACATAACCTAACAAAAATTGGTTTGTAGGAGTTTTTTAATGTTTAGATCATGATCAAATGGTCGGATCGAGAATTCATATGTTTAAAGACATATATCTAACCAACTCACTACTTTTGACTATCCATTTTGCGTCGCTTAATGGATAGACAAAATGTATTCAACACACTTGATTTTTGATTTTTTAGTTACTTTAAATAATATAGATCAACTTCAATAAGAGTGAATCTTATATTTGAATGTCAGATTTTGGTATTTGAGTGGGAAGGATTCAGGCTCGAATCCTTCCAGAATGACACAAGTGAGTGTGTGTGTGTGTGTTGTGTTGATTAGATGTACTGAGGCTTAGCGTATTTTGGAAAAAAAATACGTCATCGACTCTCGTCACGTACCCGCATTAGTGTATTTTAGTTAGCGGGAACAGGAAACTCTATCACACCCCTCTAACCAAAATATACTAATGTGGTACACGACGAGAGTCGGCAATGTATTTTTTTCAAAATATGCTAAGCCTCAGTACATAAAATCAACAAAATATATCATAAAAGTCTCTAGCTTTATTACACAAGTACTAAAGTATCACAAAAATCATGATTTATTGTAATCAAAGCAACTTAAAGAAGAAGACAAAAGTTCTTACGAGCTAAAAAGAAAGATAAGCCAGCTACTAAAACTCTGCAATATATTCAAAGTACTCCTGATCCTGCAAAGTCTCTGAACCTAGATCTAAGTACGCAACTCAGGGTCATCAGAAAGCGAATAGTGAATGGTAACATGAGGAAAGCAGTAACAGTATAGTATAGGTATAATAACAATATAGTATATCATAATTATATCACAAGTAAAGTAACAACCAATATAAAACTGGTTTATGATAGGATTTTATATGTCAAGAGTTTATCAATTTATATCTGTTGTTTTAAGTGTTGTTACTTCAAAATGATTAGTAGAGAGGTAATATGTTATTAATGTATTGTTATTTGAAATTAATCGATGGAAAATTATTTGTATTTTAAGTGCGTTCCATGCATATCGTAACGACGACCTAAGCCTCTGGCGTTGAATCAGGACGTACCGTTAGGTACTCATAATATAAACAATATAAAAAGAAATAGGATGCTAGTCATCCTCAGGAACCCCGCAGTGGTGTAGGATCTAAAAATTACGTCAACACTCAAACAAAGATATTAACGTTAAATAAAAACTTACATAAAAGGAAATTAAATCACAGAAAATAAATCAAACGCAAACACAAGTGATTTATCCTGATTCGGTTCTCTTGACCTACATCCAGTCCCCAAGCCCCCCGCTTAAGATTTTTCTTTAACTTTGATTTTGTACACATAAAATCAACACCTTGTATACCACTTGACAAATCTCCTTTGTCAAATGTATACAACTCTTCTTACAACTAAGAAGACACAACGCCTTATACAACCTCTCGACGCTCTTATACAATCTTTCTCTTTGAGTGAATACAATCAATCCTATAAGCCTTGAATCTGTATGTGATCGTGAACAAGGACTCTTATAGGTGGACTCTCAGAAATCTTCACTAAAGAATTGAAATTTGAGTGAAGAATTGAAAGTGAAAATAGTTTTCTGAAAAATAGATTTCTGAACAGAGTTTTTAGGCAGAAAACTATTAATTTGAATTGGTATTTTTAGCCTAGGATAACATCCCTATTTATAGCTGAAATCTATGATCAGTTAGGGTAGTTATCAGGATACATTTGAATATTGAAATGTTGGATAAAACACCAGAAATCGAAACTGTCTAACAGTCAGAACTACCATTAGCCAACTAGGGTCTATGGGTTAACTGACTAGAAGAATAACTTTTACCTATATTAGTCGACTAATAAAGGGGGCAAGTCACTAGGGTATGACTGATACAAAAGACATGTTTCTGAAAATTAAAATTAGTCAACCAGCAGAATACATTAGTCGACTAGGACATATATTAGTTGACTAGGGAAAAGTATAAGTCGACTAACAGTGTACACAGATCAGAAATAGAAAGTTGGTATGCATCTAGAAACAAATCTAAGTCGACTATAGTTAGGGGTTAGTCGACTATAGTTGGTATAAGTCGACTATGCTTGGTAATAGTCGACTTATAGACTTAAAATGTGTGTGTATGTTCAAGACTTTTAACATTCTAATAAATATTACAATACACATCCATATCTATTATTTTTGAGAAGTCTTGAGCATGTAGAACTCTTATATAAACTTGTGAGATAGAGCTCCAATGAAATGGCTTCACAAATTTATTATCAGAGTCAAGTTTTAACATTCTCCCCCTTTTTGATGATAACACTTTATGTGCATAAAAATTCCCCCTGCAGAGAATATGTTATATGTTCTCCCCCTGCGTAGAACAGCTTATAACAAATATTGAAAAACATATGTCCTGCAAAAAATATATCATAACATATATATACATATGATAAATGTTTGAAATATTTTTCTTATTAAACTTTTTATATGGTACCTGAAAGATAAACATTAAAATGGTACCAATCATTTATAAGATCAAAGCATTAACCTTTAGGAATCCAAACCCAATTTGAATTTGGTTTTCATCTGTTAGTATGCATATAATTGCATGAATTACATATAGAATATATATATGATGCAATATAAGTATTTTTATCAACAATACTTAAGTTTTTAGGAATCCATATGAACTTATTTTTAATTATTTTTGAAATATCAATATTTCTTTTCACAAAAGAATTATATGGATTATGATTCTTTTTATTAACATATGTCGGTTTTTTACTTTGATTTAAGAATCCAAGACCATAATGATTATGTGATATCTTTTGATATGATAACAAATCATTTAACTTTTCTTTTCCTTAATTAAATTTAGTCACATTTTTCAAAATCTCTTCATACTTCATTTTGAAACTTGATATGTCTTTATTTAAAACAGTAATTCTTTCATTTAAAGACAAAGTTTTCTTTTTAAGCATAACATTTTCTTTTATAAAATTCTCACTATCCTTTTTCAATGATGATATCACTTTTTCAAAATTATCTTTTGAGAATTTATTAAAGAAATTTGAGAAACATAACATGAATTTTCTATGAAAAGTTTTTCATTTTCCTTTGACAAACTTTATTTTTTATCTTTTCATTCTTAAGATCATTGTATAATTCATGAAATGCATCTAAGTGTTTAGTATATTATATCTCATCTTCTAATTGAGCCATGAAACAAATGTTTGCATGTTCAGTGGCTTCTTCTTCGTCAGAAGAAGAGGAATCATATTTTCCCATGATGCTTGATAGTTTTTCTTCTTTTTAAACTTTTTGCTCTTGAATTTATCTTTGTTTTTGAGCAATAGGTAATCCTTCTTCATATGACCTGTTTTATTACAATTAAAATATTTAAACTTACCTTACTTCAAAAACTTTCTGAATTTTCTTGAGAGCATTTCCATCTCTTCTTCATCGTCATTTGAATTGTCCGTATCTGAGGATGCATGAAAGGCAAGTTCTTTCTTCTTTGAAAAAGGTTGTTGTTCATCCTTCTTTCTGTCTTCCAGTTGTACTTCATATGCCATTAAATTACCAATGAGATTTTCTAATGACATAGTGGAGAGATCATTTGCTTCTTCGATTGCAGTTGTCTTCTTCTCCCAATCTGATGTGAGTGCACGAAGGATCTTGCAAACTTTTTCGACTTAGGTGTATTCCTTTCCAAGGGATGCTAAGGAATTTGTTATGTCGGTGAACCTTGTAAGCATTTCTGAGATGGTTTCATTCTCCTTCATTTTGAAGAGTTCAAATCTGTAGACAAGAATAGAAATTTTAGATTCTTTAAGCTTATTTGTGCCTTCATGTGTTACCTGTAGAGTGTGCCATATTTGATTTGTAGATGTGGCTGTTGACACACGATTGAATTCTTCTTTGGTTAAGGCAGTGAATAATGCATTCATTGCTTTGGCATCAAGCTTCGTATTCTTCTTTTGATCATCACTCCAAGCACTATAATTGGTAGTTGGTTTGGTGTACGCTGCTTCTATTATATTTCATAGTTCGTAGTTGAGCGATTGCAAGTAAATCTTCATTCTACACTTCCAGTAGTTGTACTTCGATCTATCAAATACTGGTGGACGTTGTGTAGAATGTCCTTCTCTGAATTACGATGAAGGAAACTCCGTTGCCATCCTTGTAGGCTGTTGACTGGGTATGCAGGGCTCTGATACCAATTGTAAGATCTAAAAATTATGTCAACACTCAAATAAAGATATTAGCGTTAAATAAAAACTTGCATAAAAGGAAATTAAATCACAAAAAGTAAATCAAACGCAAATACAAGTGATTTATCCTGGTTCGGTCCTCTTGACCTACATCCAGTCCCCAATCCACCCGCTTGATATTTTCTTTAACCTTTAATTTTGTACACCCAAAATCAACACCTTGTATACCACTTGACAAATCCTCTTTGCCAAATGTATACAACTCTTCTTACAGCCAAGAAGACACAACAACTTATACAACTTCTCTTTAACCCGAAGACGCTCTTGTACAATCTTTCTCTTTGAGTGAATACAATCAATCCTATAAGCCTTGAATCTATATGTGATCGTGAATAAGGACTCTTATAGGTGGACTCTCAGAAATCTTCAATAAAGGATTGAAATTTGAGTGAAGAATTGAAAATGAAAACTGTTTTATGAAAAATAGATTTTTGAACAGAGTTTTTGAATAGAAAACTATTGATTTGAATTGGTGTTTTTAGCCTAGAACAACATCCCTATTTATAGCTGAAATCTATGGTCAGTTAGGGTAGTTATCAGGATAAATTTGAATATTAAAACGTTAGATAAAACACCAGAAATCAGAAACTGTCTAACAGTCAGAAACTGCTATTAGTCGACTAGGGTCTATGGGTTAGTCGATAAGAAGAACGACTTTTGCCTATATTAGTCAACTAATAAAGGGGGCAAGTCGACTAGGGTATGGCTGATACAAAAGACATATTTCTGGAAACTGAAATTAGTCGACAGCAGAATATATTAGTCGACTAGGACATATATTAGTCGACTAGGAAAAAGTATAAGTCGACTAATAGTGCATACAAATCATAAATAGAAAGTTGGTATGCATCTAGAAACAAACCTAAGTCGACTATAGTTAGGGGTTAGTCGACTATAGTTGGTATAAGTCGACTATACTTGGTAATAAGTCGACTTATAGACTTAAGATGTGTGTGTATGTTCAAGGCTTTTAACATTCTAATAAATATAACAATACACATTCATAACCATTATTCTTGGAAGTCTTGAGCATGTAGAATTCTTGTATAAACTTGTGAAATAGAGCTCCAATGAAATGACTTTATAAATGTATCATCAGAATCAAGTTCCAACAGGTGGAACTCATCTTTCAGTTGCACAACATGAATCCTAAATCCACCCAAAATACAGACGCAGTCTCACCTATCAATTTCCCACCCTGTATAAGTTGTTTAGTGTCCATGTCACCTTGATCACTGCGTGTGAGCAATAATACTATTTATAACTATACAGTTTAACAAAATTTTCTCAATAATTTCAGTAACCTGAATTATGTCGTTATCATGTAACAATTGTGCATAATTGTCAAATTTTCCAAGTAAAATCAAAATAATGTTCAAGATTAATAATTTGATTTTTAGGAATTTTAACGAATTATGGTTACTTTTAAATATTTTCTAAAAATAAACATTAATAATTCAAGCAATATAATTTCCAAGAATTAATAGTTATCTACTTAAAACATTCATAATAATTTTACACAGTCACAAAAATGAATAATTTAAGGCAAAATATCTAATCATTTATGCAAGAATTTAATTATGAAAATCTACAATTTTCTAAGTAAATTCACATGCTAGAAGTTAGATAAACAATACAAATAACTTAAACATTAAATAAATAAATTACATAATAAATCAATTTACCACAATAATACATAATTTATTTAAAGTGAGTTAAAAACACTAACCTGAGTTTTCTACTGATCCAGATATCAAATTAATAGATAACTTCGTAAATCTACATTCAATTAACTTAATTTAGATAACTATTAAAATTAGTAGATTACTTTGGAAATTGGGTATCGATTTTGACCTTAGTTGTTCAATGCGTAGCTCGATCTCCTACAATTTCAGTACCTTGAAAAATGCTCAAATTAGGCTCTTGACGGTTGAGAAATGACCCGAAAATCAAGTTTGATCGGTTAACGGGTCTATTTTGCTTAACGGGTCTACACTATAGCACAGATCCGAGTCTAGAGTTGGAACAAGTCAGGTTGTTTCATGGGTCGAGTCTGACAACGAATATCGGTTGGATGAAGAGGGAACTGGCTCGAGTCTAAGGGTCGGGTTTGATGACTTAAACCCAACTTCTATAGTGAATTCAGGTTAGGCTAGGGTTTACAACTGGATCGGGTCAGAATTGATACCAGATTAGGCTAAGGTCTGTGGGCGCTCGATTTTTGTCAGCGAGGGCAAAGGTTGTTGCGAAATTGATATGTTCTGATACCAATTGTTGTAACAAATCAGCGCTATGACACCAATTGTTACTTTTGGGATCGATGTTTGCGGAACATGGCAATATGATTAGTATTTGCAAAGAAAATTATTGTAAAGCAAACTAGCAATATCTAGACAAAAAAGTAATAAAAATAACACGAGGATTTATCATGTCTTGGCCCAAGTTTGGGCTACGTCCACAGGAGAGAACTTGAGAGAGATTTATTATTAAACTTTATACAAAGAGATCTAACCTTTCTCTTGATGCAACAAGAGTATTCACTTTTCCCTTAAATTTAGACCTAGATTATAAGAGTATACCTTCTGTCTATGCATATTCACCTTGCTCCTCACTTTCTTGGATTCTTTTAATCTCCTTTACATGAGATAAATCTACAAAGCTGAGTTACAACCTTTATTTATAAGATTTTACAATATAACTCCTATTTGGACTAAGAGATGATCTTGGCCATTGGGTACATGAATAATCTTGATCAATCCTATTAGGAGTTGATCTGTTTAATTTAGAAGAATTCTAAACCATTTAATCTTTAGAAACAAACCTTCATTGAATAGAAACTGAATCCTATTCGTACTCCACCAGAAAAGAAAACCAGAGCCTAAAAGAAATCTGATTATGCTCAGGAAACACCTCAATTTGTCAGCTTACACTGATGATTAGTCAACTAATCCTTGCCGTTAGTCGACTTATAAACTATATAGCTGACTACTGTATAATGCTTCCTCTTTGTTTCTGCTTATGTATCTGTCCTAGTCAACTGGTCTTGTGCGTTAGTCAACTTATAAACTTTATAAGTCGACTAATCCGCATCTAGCTTGTTTGATTCTTCTGCTTCAAGTATCATCTTGTGCAACTCGATTGGATCTTCTTGGACCATCATCTCTTCTTGAAAATAAGGCAAAATCATAACAATCTCTACCTTGACTTGATTTTCAAGCCTTTAGTAAAACACCTTGAGATTTTGGATTACTACCTTGATTCTTTCCTTAGTTGTAACTGTACCGTGAAGTCTTTAACTCTTGCTCCTTGTTTAGACACATATATTGCATGATTGTTATTGCATTCCTACATTTATTCTGTAATAATTCTTACTACTCAGTTGTCTTAATGTCTAAATTCATGCAGGATATGATAGAGAGAAGATAAGCACAAATCATATCCAATTAAACCCAAAAGTTCAAATCAACGGGGATCGATTCAAATCCAGAGGTTCTAGAAATAATCTTATCTAAAGACCGGGTATCAGATGAGATAGTACCAAGTAAAATTCAAGTAAAAATAGATTTTTTGAAAGTCCAGGTGGTTTCGTTGAGGATAAAAGGATGTATCGTCAAATTCAGAGTAGAATCTGAATTGCAAAAGGATAAAAGGATAGAACAAAGATCAACGGAGGAGTGCCTCCAGACCCTGGCCGCATTTTCGTGGCCCAAGCCGCATTTCCACGACTGGTTATTTGAATTAAGGGGAGCGTTTGCTCCCCTTGTCTAATCACTCCTCTTCCCTTACATTTGTGCCTATAAATACCTGCAAATTCGACTGAAAATGGGCACCACTCCAGCAGAGAGTTAGAGTTACATTATTTCTTTTAGTTTAGTTTTCTTCTTTCTTTTTATAATGTAATTTTCATTTTCTTTATAGCTTAGGTTAGACAGAGTTACATGATTAAAAGAGAGGAAGAGTTATTGTAGAGTGACACTATTGTAATCCTTTCTCAAGAGACTTATATTGAAGGTGACAATCAATGAAAGTTTCTCACTTTTCTTCACTGTGCTTGTTCTAACCAAAGCTTTGCTTTTATTTATTCTTTTCTACTGCTTCACTTTATTTCAAGGTAATTCTTCATTACGATTCAACAATAGAGGTAAATTCTCTTTTTATTTTTTTTTTCATTTCATGAGCTTAGAATCACACATCTAAAAACAATGCTTTTCCTCTTTTATATCTTTCTCATTCTCTTTTTAACTTAATAACTTTTTTAATTTAAAATGATTTCAAATCATCTTCTATCTTCCATATCTGTCTAACTTGACATAGTTTCATTTTCTTTTTGTTTAAAAACAAAGAAGACTTTTAAACCAGTTTTATAAATTAAAAGAAAGAATTTACTTAATTGGTTCCATCGTAGTCCTTCCCTGTGGATCGATCATGACCCATATAGCCACTTGCTATAGCGGTAGCATCGAGGACCTAGCACTGTTCCTAAGCTCTGTATTTTTCTGTTCAGGTTTGGCTCGATAAAATTTTTTGGCGCCATTGCCAAGGAGAGACGGTAAGTTTCTTTCCTTTTCTATTTACTCTAATGATTTAACTCTTTTTCTTCTCTATTTTTGTGTACAGGGATAGAAATCAGAAAATAACAGCAGCAGTGGATATATTGCTACCCTGAGCCTCTGCTCTAGAAAGCAGAGATCAGGGCACCTACAGCAAAAACACGACAAAAGCCACGTTGTGCGACAATCGTGGAGGGACTACTAACTTGCTTTCTTGCAGGTTGCTTGAAATTCAAAGTTTTACCCTCTGCAGCTATTAGTTTTCAGATTTAGATTACTATATATACTAATTTTAATTCAACAGTAACTTGGTGATTGTTAAATGCTAAAAATGGTTTAGACTTTGTGTTTTAGGGCATCTGTCTAATTTCGTTTACATTTTACATTACTGTTGAAGAGCGCTGGAGCAAAGGTACGTCTGCATTGCATATAGCTTAGGAAACACACTTGTATGTTATATTGCTTGGGTGTTATTTTGCTATATACTTGCACAAGAGCACAAAAATGATCTAAGGGCATAACCCGTTAAACAATATAAGGTGGGAAAGTCATTACCCTTCCTTAGCCTGAAAACCGTCTCCTCACTCGCTAACCCAGCCTACTTAAAATTAAGTAGACGTTGGCCCTAGGGACATCTCGAACTCAATAGGAGATTGACTTAAGCGAGAAGTTAGAGTTTGACTCCTGTCAAATCAGTGTCGAAGATTGGGGAGAGGTGAAACCTCGAAGAACAGTGATTTGACATAATTGGCCCGTTGCTCAAGCACGGATACCTCCCACTGGTCTGCCCCTACCTGGCCGATTAACTTGTGGTCAGATATTGCTGCAATATACCTCCGGTAGCCCATCAACCAGTTAGAACTCGTATAGGTCGAAGGTCTACCCTAACATAGGCTAGATTTTTTTTTGTTTATTTTGTTTGATTTTGACTGCACTTGTGAAACTAGATTATAATTATAATTTTTCTAAATATGACTCAAATTCATATTTCACCCCAACCTCTTTCGATTCGGATATTACCAACCCGGTATTTCATAACTTTAACCAACCAAATATGTTGGATTGGTCTTATCTGAATCAATATATGCCTCAATCTCAGTATTATGAACAAGAATAAGATAATCATCATGATCTTTCATCAAATCAGTGGGGATACAACTCCCCCGAGTCTTACTATCAACATCCTTACTGATTGAGTTTTAACCTGCACAAAAATACAGAATTTCAGAATTTATAGTAGAAGTGTGCAAGTACTCAATACTATCCCTATAGCAAGTGAATATGCGGGTCGTGATCCACAAAGAGGGACTACCGATGGAAGTTTTTTGTAAGTTCTCTTTAATTTAAAAAAAATGGTTAAAGTTCTTCTTTTAGTTCTTGAAAAGAAAAGGAAAATAAGTTATGTTAAATTGTGAAGAAAGTGATAATTAAGAAGATGGAGAAAAATAGAGAATAATTTTGTACGAAGAAAATGAAAAATAATGAATAGAGTTGAGAGATGGTGATGTTGGTGATCTAAACTAAAAATTAAAAGAAAGAAAGTTAAAACCTAAAAAATACTTACTTACCTCTTTGGAGCCTGTTTATCTTTGACCCGTATTGACGATGTATCTTTATTTGAAGGCGAGTAAAGTATGACAAATAGGATCTTTCCCATTCCCGATTTACACTGCAAAATGAAGGGGCAAGTTATACTATCATAAAAATGGCTATCCATCACCATAAGCCATCAACGGCACTTGCAAGGGCAAGCAACTTTGAGGATATCGGAGTCATTTGGATTCACAAACACAGAAGATGATAGCAAACAAAAAATAAGAGTAAAGAAAAAAAAGCCGCATCTCTTCAGTAAAGAGAAGTTCATGTCTACACCTCAAAGTCTGCGTCACTTCAACAAAGTGAGAGCATTGTCTTCACTTTGATGTTCGCGTCTCTCCATTGATTTAGAGTCGCGTTTCTACTTCAGACGAGGTCCGCGTCTCCAAGTCAACATGACCTTTGTGTCTACAAGACCTGTGTTCAGTCTTTACTTCTGCAATCAGTTCAATAGCACAATGGCGAACGCAGATGACTATTCTCCGGGTTCAATAATACATCGACAACCAGCTCAAAGCACCGAGAAGGTCTGAACTGCGTATCTAGACACTCACGATGATCATCTCTGGTGGCTTCAAAGAGTTTAACAGTTTACTCACGAAGACCAAGATCTAGACAAGATCGAGCTCAAGGTATCTCAGAAGATTGCCAGTCCAGTTTTGAGAGCTTGCTGCCAAAAGAAAAGTCCAAAGTGTTTCAAAATTCGTCCTAATCAACCGCGGAGTTTTAAAAACTTTGGAGGAGATTTTGTAGACTGTCTAAAAATCATTGAAGACAAATCATTAGATAGAAGAGTCCATACTTCAGACGCGAGGCTAATCAAAGTCATTCAAACAGCGCCAAGACGCAGGGCTCGAAGCTTGCACCCCTGCATCACTGCAATTCCAAGACGTAGGGCTCGAAGCCTGCGTCTCAACACCACTGCAATGCCAAGACGCAGAGATCAAAGCTTGCACCCCTGCATCATTGTAATGCCAAGACACAGAGATCGAAGCCCGCGTCTCAACGCCACTACATTTCGAAACCCACATCCCAGTATCACCGCAGTGTCAAGACGCGAGACTCGAAACCCGCATCCCAGCACTACTATAATGCCAAGACGCAGGGCTCGATGATCGCGTCTAGCAAAGCTCGAGGCCCGCGTCAGCAACATCTCAATGGCTAAACGTGGAGCTCGATCTCGTGTTTCAACTGCAAGTGAGCTCCGCGTCTCAGTTATAACTGCCCTCATTACCGGGTCAGTTACTGCCCACGTAATTGAAATACACCTAGGGGGTGAATAGGCGTATAAGCTAATCTAATGGGAAATGATACGGAATTTAAAACTCAATTGCAAACTAAAGCTATTAAGCTAACACACTATGTATAACCAAAGAGTGCAGTCAAATTTTCGGTGAAGGGCTCTGGATTATCTCCTCAAGATTCCTCTAGATTAAGAGTTGAGGTGCTATATGAAGCTCTCTTGGTTCAACACAAGTGTGGGCATACACAAATTATATCTAGAATATGAATAAGTGCAATATAAAGCAATACAAGATATAAGAGATATAGAGTTTAGAGATAGTGGATCAAACGCAAACAACATATGTTTCGAGGTTCGAGCCACTGCTCTATATCCCCGCCTGCACACAGAAAGATTTTCACTATGTCCACAGAAGACCTTCCACAAAGGGACCTTCTACAAAGAAATTACAACTCTACACTTGGAGTACACTACTCCTCTCTCAAACACAGTCACCTCTACACAAGAGGGATAGGCACAAAGCCAAAGCAAAGAAAAGATTACAATTTTAGTGATCCAATGATCACAAACAATACTTAGTGATCACAATAGACCACAAATAATTTTTCTCACAAAAATAAGATCCGATAAATAGGATTAGAGATGATAGCTCAAGTGTGAGAAAACAAAGTGTTAGGAAAAGGTAAGTATATATTGTCCTAGTTCGGGTGTATGCTATACGTGCAAAAAAATTATGTTTCCTGCTCAAAATTTTTAATCCATTTGAGGATTATATGTATTCATTGCAATTGTTATATTTTTATTTCTAAATAGTGGGAGAAGAAGAAGGGGGGAGAGAGGGGAAAATAATAGAGATTAAAAGATATATATAACAAGGTGATTGAGTTTAAATCTGTACACAGAAAATGATAATTTAGAAATTAAGGTTGAAACGTGCAAGGTACTCAATACTACCGCTATAGCAAGTAGCTATGCGGGTCGTGTCCACAAGGAGGGATTAGCGATAAACAAGGAGGGACTAGCGATAAAAGCGTTTAAGTAAGTTCGTTACTTTTTGATTTTACTTGATAATGTTTAAAGTTCTTCTCTTGTTCTTTAAAAGAAAAAGTAAATAAAACTATGTTAATTTATGAAGGTGATAGATAGAAGAAGATGGTGATTTTGTATAAAAAAAGTGAAAAATAATAGAGATTTGGTGATGGAGGTGATCTTAACTAAAGATTAAAAAAAGAAAGAAAGCCTAAAAGAAATACTTACCTTTTTTCGGTTGATGACTTACCTGGAATCCTTGCATGTTTACCTTGATATGGAGGCGATCAGCGCATAACTCATAACATTAACTCAGTTCCAATTCACATTACATCATCAAGGCTTCTTCGAGCAAGTATGAAATGATACAAACATAGGGAAGAATCCCTCATCATGACCTATCGATGGCACTCACTAAGGTAAGGCAAGACCAATGTTATTTGACTCACTTGGACTATCATCAAAACCGAAAGAGGAAGAGTAAAAAGAAGAAAAAGAAAACGAAAATAAAGAAGAATATAAAAAAAGTTACATTTTTATTGCTTGCAGAAACGATGGAAGAAAGAAAGAGGCTACATCGATGTCACTCTCAACTTAAATCTCTCTTACTTACATAAATCTTAATTTAACCCATCTTATAAAGAAATAAAAATTACATATAATGAAAATAAAAACCTATACTAAAACGAATGAAAAACTGGCCTAAGAATCTCTCTCTGCTTGATCGTCCTCTACCTCTGATGTGTGGGGTATTTATAGGATAGAAATGGATAAGGAAACGAGTTGAAAGATAAGAGGAGTTGGCTATTTCTAAATTTGAATCCTTCCCTTATCTCCAAACTTGATTTGATGTGGATATTCAATTTTGATCTACAGCTTGTTGGCGTGTTGATTGCTAAATACAACTTATCAAATTATAGAATTAGAAAAAGTGATCAACGTAAGAGTTGTAACCCTTAAAGTCTTCGTTTTGGATCATCTTGAATCATCAGATTTGAAATTCGGTAGCGAAAGTTATGATTTAAATACTAAAATATATCAAGTCTGAATCTGAGTCAAAATTGCTTTATCTTATCCGTTCATCTTCTCTTTTTCCATTTATCCCTTTGAATTTTGAATTTGGACTCGGTTTCCATTTGATATTACCTTTCTGATTTGCTCTGATCTTCAGCTGAATATTTGCCCCAATTCTTGATTTGTTCTGGATGTGGTGATATTCTTATAGAGCTTTAAGTTAATCGAATCGAATCACCAAAATCTAATTTTTAACTGACTAGATCTGGGATCATCCTCAGCTAACCAAATAGATCCAGTTAAATCTAATTTTAACTGATATTTATTTGATTTAATTCTCTTTCTCTTCATTATTATCTTCTACAAAATAGACAGTTTAGATAAAAAATTAGGAGATTTATTACATGATAAATGTAGGAGTTAATGAAAAGAATGCAAAATATGTGTACGATCAAGACCCCACACCTATCTTTTGCTCGTCCTCGCGCAAAACAACAAAACTAAAGCAAAGATTATTGGACCATTTTCGCAGGTCACGCAATTGCACTGAGCAAGCGCAATAACCCGTTAAACCTCTAGTTTTCTCCTAGATGACGCGTTTTGTCTCGTGAGAGTTTTCAGTAGATTATACCCACAAAATCCATAAAGAAAGAGAAACAAAGTATTAGTATTTTGAAAACACATTTTGAAAGAGAAAAATGTTTGAATTATTATTATAAGAATTAAGTAATCTATAAGTTATAGGAAAACTGAACTTTTCATTCCTAAACTTAGTCTTTATTCAAAAACTTATTATCAATCAAGATAAGGAGTCAAACTGTATTTCTCATCTAGTCTATTATTTTACCCTAAGTTATATGCACCTTCGTGACCGTGAAATTTTGACTCGGGGTTCTTTAACTCTAACTCTTATGCCTTATTTTTATCTTTTGTTTTATTTTTATTTAATTTTTAGTGATATTATTCCTTAGTTCTATTAGGCTTTCTAATCTGTCCATGTAACGAGCCTTTAATCGGTGACTCCCAAACTAAACGGTCTTAGGGCATCGGGTGAGAAAACACCCCAAGGACTTAAGGACTCGAGCAAACAAGGCCACAAAATAAAGAATTTTATTATATGAACAGCTTTTAGGCGTGAATACTTATGCTTCATTAGGCACAAATACCCAACTTAATCAGAGAATTTTTGATATATTATATATATATTTTCTTTTTTTCTTTTTTTAATAAGGCATAAGAATCTTTATTTTTTTGAACCCTAAGTGTGTAAGTGTATAAAGCATGCATATTTCATCAAGGTAAAAATCAAGACTAAATTACTTTTCTAACTTTTCTTCCTAACTCTAGAAATCAAACAAATAATCTTATATTGACCAAGTACAAGAAATCCTAATTATGATTCTCCTATTCCTTAAAATTAACTAAATTTCTTACAAAAAATATGTCAAATTTATTGCTCTCTTTTCAAAAAGTTTTTTTTAAATAAAGAAAAATGTTAATTTTTTTATGTTAAATAAAAAGAAAACCTATGTTATGTTAGAACCCTCCCCCACACCTATCTCATGCATTGTCCTCAATGTATGAATGAATGCATTGATGCATAAAAAAGAAGAAAGGGAAGAAAAATATTACCTTAAGGTGGTGGTTCCGGTGGTGGTCGGATTGGGCCAAGCGTTTCTATCCAATCAAAATAATGTGGTGGTTCACGGAACCCACCTTTATTGACATCTTTTCTATATACATATTTACTGTGCCCAATATGAATAGGATCATGAAAGATCCCATCATGAAACTTATTCCCTTTACATGACCAGTCTTGAAAAATCATCACGGAGTCATCATGTTACCTATGTCCACCAAAGAAATGTGACTTGGTGGAATGGTTGACTTGGGCTCAAAAATGATAGGTTCAGGAACCAATACTAACTTGTAAAAATTAACTTTGGGTTCGAGAGTTAGTTTTGGTTCACGAGTTGAGTCCAAAACTAAGAATTAAAATTCACATTCTTTTCCCATCAATGAAATGTGACTAACCAAATTGGTGATTCAATTTCTAGATCTTTGGGTATGGGAATAAATGTTGGCTCGGGAAATTGGTCCAAATTGGGTAAGAATACTAGAGTCAACATAGATTCGAAAATGAAAACTGAATCAAAAGGTTAAGGATTAGGGTCAAATTCACATTCAAGTTTAATCTCATTGAATAGAAAACTTGCACATTTGTCAATGAGTTGATATTGGTCAAATTCAAGGTTTTGTGGTGAAATTGAAACTTGGTCAAAGTCTTCAAGATATCATGATTCTTGGTTTTCATCAATATGATTGGAAGTATCAGGAATAGTCAAAGATTGGGTAGGGAGAGTTTTCTTATTCCTACGCTTATTTTCCAATCGACTAAGTCTTGCTTCTATCATTTCGAGTTGATAACTTTGAAATTGAATCATGGATTCTATACTCTTTTCTAAGTCGGCATGTTCTTCCTGAAAAATGGAGTAAGGATCTGTGATTTAAAAATTTTGACGGGATTTTTAGTCTTATGGAATTTGAATTCATCGCTCAAGCTCTTCTAAGGCTTCCATTCTTATTTACCAGTCAATTGATTCTTCTAATGGTTGTTTAGGAGAAGGAGTAAATGAAGCTGGGTGTTGACAAGGTGATTGACAATATGACTAGGGGGAGTTGTATCCCCATTAGCTCTGTGAAGAGTAGTGATGATTATTCCAGTCTTGTTCATAGTATTACGACTGGGGCATATATTGATTTGGATAAGACCAATCCAGAACACTAAGTTGGTTAAAGTTATGATATGCCAGGTTGATAATATCCGAAAAAGAGGTCAGGGTGTAACATGGATTACGATTAAAATTGGTAAAAATTGGAAGTATACCTAGAGGGGGGGTGAATAAGTGTACGGCTAATCTATGAACAATAATGCGGAAATTAAAAACTTTAATGCAACACACTTAGTATAACCAACGAGTGTAGCCGAATTCCCGGTGAAGGGCTCTAGACTAACTCCTCTTGATTCCTCTGAATAAGAGTTGAGGTGCTATATGAAGCTTTCATGGTTAAACACAAGTGAGGCACACAAACAAAAAACAACCAAGCATATAAGTGATATGACTATATGAATCAATGTAAGGCACATTATAAGAGAGAGAGTTAGAGAAACTGGATCAATCGCAAACACCAAGATATGTTTCGAGGTTTGAGCACACAGCTCTGCATCCCCGCCTTCTCACAGAAAGATTTTTACTAACTCGTCCACACAGGACTTCCCACATAGGAAACCTCCACTGAGGATTTTGGGGCAATACAATAACCGGAAGTACACAACTCTTCTCTCAAATACAACACAACCTCTACACTTAGAGGCTAGGCACAAAGCCACTCAAACACAATCACCTTACACTTGAGGGATTCCAAGACAATCTCCACCTCTCACTAGAGGGAGCCAAATACCACTTCCACTATCACCTCATACTTGAGAGATAACAAATCAATCACCTCTCACTAGAGGGAAATCACAAAGATGGAAGGTTTACAACTTGGTGATCACAAAGACCACAAACCAATTTCTTTTCCCACAAAACAAAGATCCTAATAGATAGAATAGAAGATAAGCTCAAGTGTGAGAAATAAAGAGTTTGAAAATCAAAAACTCAAAGAAAAACTTTTGGAAAAACTTCTAGAATAGATATGAAATGAAGATCAAAAACCAATCCCAAAGACTTCTCCATTTCATGAATTTTCCAACCCTTTAAAACAAATAAAGATAAAAATCTTTTGGCTTAAAAACTCTTTTGAAAACTTGTATTAAACACTTGAGAATATGAGAAATTTTGGCCCTTCAAATTCTTTTAAAAATCAACTTCAAATGGGGTATTTATAGCCCCTTTGAAAATCTGCCCGTTGGCAGCTGAAAAGGGCCAGAATGCCCTTCCGGTCGACCGGCCGGTCGACCGGCACACGGTCAAATTTTTGATCGTTGAGCCCAGCGGTCGACCGCCCAGTCGACCGTGCCAGATCCAGAGAGCAATTTCTCTCTGGCGGTCTACCGCCCGGTCGACCGGGCCAAAGCTCACGGTCGACCACCCGGTCAACCGCCCCCACCCGATAGTGGGGTGACTTCAGTCGGTCGACCGCACGGTCGACCGGCCAAGCCAACTTGGCCTTTGTGCACGTCTCGTGAATATCGGACGACCGGTCCGGTCGACCGCCAGAGCCTGGCAGGGACAATTTCAGGATTTAAAAACAGGTCTTTTTAACTTCAAATAAATCCCATAAAATCACATAAATTTCACAAAAATCAGTTCATGTTATATCTTTGAAATACAAACATGCGTGATAAAAATTCAACACATATTTCAAACTATTTGAACCATTTTTGTGACTTGAAAAATTTGCCTTAAACCAAATTCTGTATTTTCCAAAACTTGTATTTTTGAAATGGAAATCCGATTTTTCCAAAATACATATAAATACAAAAACATGATATTTAAACAACTTTGAAGCATACAGTATATGGATAGATTCATGAAAGATATATATATCAATGTTTTTGACATTAAATCCGAAAATAAGTTTTGTTTAAATACAAAACCCAAATACATGAATAGGTTATCAAAGTAAGTTTTTCTAAGAATATGAAGCATACATGTATATAGATCAAATCTAATATACATTAAACCATGTAAACTTGTTTTGATATAATTATATTCATGAAAATCAAGAAAGGTTAAATCGAAAATCAAAACCAAAACATGAAACGTGTGTGTGTTGTGAACTTGAGCATACCACACTATCTAATCTTTAATAATGGATCTACACTAACTATTCTAAAACAAACCGAAGTCTTCTTGTAGAGCGCCGTCTCCAAGTCAACTCGATCCAAACATGATCCACCGAGCTTGACTCCAAACGAGTGCTAGATATGAACTTGACGCTCGAGCTCTTGAATCACCATGTGAAAGCTCCAAAACACCTTTGTTGAAGCTAATCACTTATTAATATCTTGGTTAAATATCTGAAACTAAATATCACAAGATTATTAGTAAACTATAACTACATGAGTTAATCATCATCAAAACTAGAGTGGAAGGCCTCTGAGCCAACAATCTCCCCCTTTTTGATGATGACAAAACTCATGGAGTTATATATGCATGGATTAAAGTTAAGCTTCAAAGAAGCTCCCCTTAACTCATGCATAACAATAAACAATAAGATATGCAATGAATGGTAAACATGAATATGCATAAACATGCATAAAACAATGAAATAAACATGCTTTTGATACCAAATTTTAAAATAAATTATTTTCCCTTTTTTAAAAAAATAGACATGTTCTTAAATACCAATTGAAAATATAAACTTAAAATAAACATGTTCTTTAAATAATTATTCTTGATACCAATAAAAATTTCAATTGAAAGCTTATCAATAAAAGCAATAAAAGCTCTTGATACTAATCAATAAAAGCTCTTGATACCAATTGAAAGATAATCAATAAAAGCTCTTGATACCAACAATAAAAATTTTAATAAAAATTCTTGATACCAACAAAACAAAATAACAAAATATGCAAATATATTCTTGATACTAATATCTATGCTCTTGATACTAATATCAACAAGACATAAAACAAACTCTCTTGATACCAATATGAAACAAACTTTGATATAAGCTTATAAATAAACATGCATATATACTCAAATACTTCTCCCCCTTTTTGTCAATCATCAACAAATGGGTTAAAGTAAACAATAAAACAATGTTCTCCCTTTTTGTCCAAAACAAAAAAATCAACAAGGGTTGAAATCAAATCAAAACATTATGATACCAATTGAAAAAAATATATCAATTTAGTGCATCATGATATCAATTGAAAATAAATAAAACATACCAATTGAAAGTACATAAAACAAATATTTTTAATATAAATTTAAATAAAAATGCATATATTATACTAATTGAAAGTAAATAAAACATTTTGAAGAAATCAACCAAAATTTTTTTTTTGATATCAAATGAAAAAAAATAAACATATAGGTAATCTTGATGCCAATTGTAAAAATTAGTACCAATTGAAAATATTTTACACTTTTGATACCTATTTGAAAAACATAAACCAATCTTTTTGGTTAAACACAAAACTCATTTTACAATAGAGATACCAAATAGAGAATAATATCAATTTAATGTTTTTGATACCAATATTGAAAATGAAACATATATCAATTGAAAATAATGAAACATATACCAATTGAAAATGATTTTCATAAGGAGCATATGATACCAAAAAAAAATCAATATCATTTTTCAATCATTTTTCAACATAAAGTGTGGGGCAGAATACCAAAGGTAAACAAAACCAATTAAAGGTGAAATATGAATTTTCCCTTTATGAAATACCAAATAAAATGATGCATAAGCTTGTATAAGATACCAATTGAAACATAATCAATTGAAATATAATAGTCATTTAAGAAATCAAGCTTAGCATAACCAAAATTTGTGCTCAAAGATATAGAGATATAGTAAGCACAAATAAAGAATATATATATATATATATGTATGAGAAATTAAATACCAATCGAAATTGATACTATTTGAAGTGTAAGCATACATATATAAAAACATATATGAGTATACAAAAAGAATATCAATAGTGATACCAATTGAAAAGATACAATGATATCAATTGAAAACAAAATAAGATAAAGTGTATAACTCATACTTCCTACCACCCATTTCATGCACATGTTTTAAATAGATTTTCAATAATGAGCATACAGGCACGGTCGCCCAACTAGCCGCCCTCAAAAGGGTAAGGGTTTTCAAAAATAAGTTTGAAAATAATATAACACATTTGAAAACTCTACTATATGAAGAATACCGCAACTAGTTTATATGAGAAAATTTGTAAACTAGTATGAAATCCTTCAAGTAAGGAATAAAACAAAAATATATTTTCCATGAAAATATGAAAATCACATGATCATCAAACACTTAAGGGTCTATAAAGCATATATAGTACTCATGAAAACAAAATCATGAGAAAACATTAATGATGTGAGTGCACAAGTATAATGTGAAATACAAAGTCATGGAAATAGGCAATTAAGCTCAAATATGAAATTCCTTAAAAAAATGAAAATCATCATAACTAGAATCTTCAAAGTATATGTATGTCTTGTACAAACTAGAGTATACATACATATCCAAACAAGAACGAGTCCACAAAAGTATATGCATGAAGGCAAGTGGCTCAAGGATGTATATGTATAACTTATAGTTTAGACAAAATAGACATATACATGAAGTTTAACATAAACATGAAAAACATGTCAAAAAATATGGAATACAAGTCAAAATGTATGAATCATCAAAACTAGGCTATACTAGTACATCTAATGGGTACAAATGAGCATTCAAGCACAAACATATAATAATATATTGTGGCTCATTAGTTATACAAGTTGATGTTCAAGTTTTAATGAAAACTAACTTCTAAACATGTAATCAAAACATGAAGCATAGAAATCAAAATAAAACTCATATGATCATTATGTAAATACATATGCATTAGATCTATGATATACACAATAGCTAAAATAAATGTGAGAATCACAAAAGTATAAATTCATATTAAACATGGGTAATCTCAAATACTAAACATGCATGTCATAAGTCTAATAATCATGACATTTTAACATAATAATCAAGAAACATCAAATCATGCTAAAAATCAATGACATGAAAAGCATGTAAACATAATGGGAGTTTAGAGATTGTTACCAAAAATCATGAGGGTACATCTCCATATCTCCAAACCAAGGTGGTCCTCTCACTAAAGTCCCCTTGAAAGTGATGCATCCAAATAGTCCTCATTAAGCTCGGAACGCATCCACCTCAAGGCACCATCACTCTCACGTCAAGTGAGAGCCCATACCTACATCAAACAAAATAGGAGTGGTCTTTGGTACTCCTACTCTTTTGGGTCCATAGGGTTTTGCTCCTTTCCTAACCCAAACAAATTTATTTGCTAAATTTACATCATGTATCTTATCAAAATAAAATTTAGCAAGATGGCCCTTACGTCCACAATGTGTACATGTGTACACATGAGCATACATTATGAGATGGGTGTGAACGTGGGAAGCATGTGTATGCCGTAGTTTGTGTGCATGCATAGAAGAAACTTGTTTGTTTTGAAACATAGATTCCAACAGTGAGTGGTTTATGGCACAATGGCTCAAAGTGGAGCCCAAACAATCCACACTCTTCTTAAGCATACAAATATTATTTTCAGTCATGGAAGAAGAGGTGCATGCAATAGGTATGCTAGAAGGAGAAGCTATACTAGCATGGCAAACATGTGTGTCTAAATCAAACAAAAATATATTTTTCATGAAAATATGAAAATCACATGATCATCAAACACTTAAGGGTCTATAAAGCATATATAGTACTCATGTAAACAAAATCATGAGAAAACATTAATGATGTGAGTGCACAAGTATAATGTGAAATACAAAGTCATGGAAATAGGCAATTAAGCTCAAATATGAAATTCCTTAAAAACATGAAAATCATCATAACTAGAATCTTCAAGGTATATGTATGTCTTGTACAAACTAGAGTATACATACATATCCAAATAAGAACGAGTTCACAAAAGTATATGCATGAAGGCAAGTGGCTCAAGGATGTATATGTATAACTTATAGTTTAGACAAAATAGATATATACATGAAGTTTAACATAAACATGAAAAACATGTCAAAAAATATGGAATACAAGTCAAAATGTATGAATCATCAAAACTAGGCTATACTAGTATATCTAATGGGTACAAATGAGCATTCAAGCACAAACATATAATAATCTATTTGTGGCTCATTAGTTGGACAAGTATATGTTCAAGTTTTAATGAAAACTAACATCTAAACATGTAATCAAAACATGAAGTATAAAAATCAAAATAAAACTCATATGATCATTATGGAAATACATATGCATTAGATCTATGATATACACAATAGCTAAAACAAATGTGAGAATCACAAAAGTATAAATCCATATTAAACATGGGTGATCTCAAATACTAAACATGCATATGACAAGTCTAATAATCATAGCATTTTAACATAATAATCAAGAAACATCAAATCATGCTAAAAATCAATGACATGAAAAGTATGTAAACATAATGGGAGTTTAGAGATTGTTACCAAAAACCATGATGGTATATCTCCATATCTCCAAACCAAGGTGATCCTTCCACTAAACTCCCCTTAAAAGTGATGCATCCAAATAGTCCTCATTAAGCTCGGAACGCATCCACCTCAAGGCACCATCACTCTCACGTCAAGTGAGAGCCCACACCTACATCAAACAAAATAGGAGTGGTCTTTGGTACCTGTACTCTTTTGGATCCATGGGGGTTAGCTCCTTTCCAAACCCAAACAAATTTATTTGCTAAATTTACATCATGTATCTTATCAAAACAAAATTTAGCAAGGTGGCCCTTACGTCCACAATGTGTACATGTGTACACATGAGCATACATTGTGTGATGGGTGTGAACGTGAGAAGCATGTGTATGCCGTGGTTTGTGTGCATGCATAGAAGGAACTTGTTTTTTTGAAACATAGATTCCAACCGTGAGTAATTTATAGCACAATGGTTCAAAGTGGAGCCCAAACAATCCACACTCTTCTTAAGCATACAAATATCATTCTCAATCATGGAAGAAGAGGTGCATGCAATAGGTATGCTAGAAGGAGAAGCTATACTAGCATGGCAAACATGTGTGTCTAAATCCTTTTTCAAAGAAATATTTTTATTTGAAACAATTTCCATGTCCTTTGAAACAGAAGCAATTTTTATTTTCAGGGAATCATTCTCTTTTACAACAAAATCAAGTTTTGAAGACAAGATCTCATGTTTCTTCAAAACCTCATTGCAATCATTTTTATTTTTCAAAATCTTATTTTCATTAGTTCAAGTTGGGTTTTCAAAGAGTCACACTCATTTGAAATCTCAACCTTCTCTTGTAAAGCCATCTCAAGTCTTTTTTATTTTCTTCTTTTAAACCAAAACTATCCTTTTTCAAAAGTTTATATTTTGAAATCAAATTTTCACAATTTTTAGCTAGTTCATTATTTAAGGCATGTGTATCCATACACTCATTAGAATAAGAATTAGTAATAACATCTAGTTGAGTATCCGAATGTTCCTCAAGGGAGTCATTCCCTTGGACCATGAAGCAACGTTCGTTGGACTCATCTCGACTAGATTTCCTCTTCTTATTGATAAGCGTTTGTAGCTCGGGAGATGTCAAAATGTTCCACACTGCAAAAGCGAAATTATAATGAGAAAACACATGTAAATATTTTTTATCAAGAGATGCTCTAAATGCCTTTAGGGATAGTGCATTGGCCTCTATATGCTTGCTATCACTAAGGTAGGATTCCTTGGTAATGGCAAGATAAACTTTATATCCTAGGGCTTTTAAATGACAACTCATTATAACCTTCCATATATCAATTTTAGAGACATCAAACATGGGAGGGCTATCCATGAGTGCAAACTATATGTGTGCAAATACAAATGCAAATGTAGATTAGCAAAATCAAGATCACACTCCTAGGTGGTTAAACCTAATATCAGGAGCGTAGGCTCTGATACTAATTGAAAGTACACCTAGAGGGGGGTGAATAGGTGTACGGTAATCTATGAATAATAATACTAAAATTAAAAACTTTAATGCAACACACTTAGTATAACCAACTAGTGTAGCCGAATTTTCGGTGAAGGGCTCTGGACTAACTCCTCTTGATTCCTCTGAATAAGAGTTGAGGTGCTATATGAAGCTCTCGTGGTTAAACACAAGTGAGGCACACAAACAAACATAACCAAGCATATAAGTGATATGACTATATGAATCAATGCAAGACACAATATAAGTGAGAGAGTTAGAGAAAGTGGATCAATCGCAAACACCAAGATATGTTTCGAGGTTCGAGCACAGCTCTACGTCCCCGCCTTCACACAGAAGGATTTCCACTAACTCGTCCACACAGGGAACCTCCACTGAGGATTTTGGGGCAATAAAATAACCGGGAGTACACAACTCCTCTCTCAAATACAACACAACCTCTACACTTAGAGGCTAGACACAAAGCCACTCAAACACAATCACCTCACACTTGAGGGATTCTAACACAATCTCCACCTCTCACTAGAGGGAGCCAAATACCACTTCCAATATCACCTCACACTTGAGGGATAACTAATCAATCACCTCTCACTAGAGGGATATCACAAAGATGGAATGTTTATAACTTGGTGATCACAAAGACCACAAACCAATTTTTTCCCACAAAACAAAGATCCTAATAGATAGGATAGAAGATAAGCTCAAGTGTGAGAAATAAAGAGTTTGGAAATTAAAAACTCAAAGAAAAACTCTTGGGAAAACTTCTAGAATAGATATGAAATGAAAATCAAAAACCAATCCCAAAGACTTCTCCTTTTCATGAATTTTCCAACCCTTTAAAACAAATAAAGATAAAAATCTTTTGGCTTAAAAACTCTTTTGAAAACTTATATTAAACACTTGAGAATATGAGAAATTTTGGCTCTTAAAATTCTTTTAAAAACCAACTTCAAATGGGGTATTTATAGCCCCTTTGAAAATCTGCCCGTTGGCAGCTGAAAAGGGCCAGAATGCCCTTCCGGTCGACCGGCCAACCGTCAAATTTTTGACCGTTGAGCCCAGCGGTTGACCGCCCGGTCGACCTTCCAGATCTAGAAAGCAATTGCACTTTGGCCGATCGACCGCCCGGTCGACCGTCCCCACCGAGAGTGGGGTGACTTTAGTCGGTTGACCGCACGGTCGATCGTCCAAGCCAACTTGGCCTTTGTGCATGTCTCGTGCACATCAGTTGACCGGTCCGGTGGACCAACTACTGGTCCGGTCGACCGTCCCGGTCGACCGCTAGAGCCTGGCAGGGACAATTTTAGGATTTAAAAACTGGTCTTTTTAACTTCAAATAAATCCCATAAAAATCACATAAATTTCACAAAAATCAGTTCATGTTAAATCTTTAAAATACAAACATGTGTGATAAAAATTTAACACATATTTCAAACTATTTGAACCATTTTGTGACTTGAAAATTTTGCCTTAAACCAAACTCTGTATTTTCCAAAACTTATATTTTTGAAATGGAAATCTGATTTTTCCAAAATACATGTAAATACAAAAACATGATATTTAAACAACTTTGAAGCATATAGTATATAGATAGAATCCAATATACATGAAAGAGATATATATCAATATTTTTGACATTAATTCGAAAATAAGTTTTGTTTAAATACAAAACCCAAATACATGAATAGGTTATCAAAGTAAGTTTTTCTAAGAATATGAAGCATACAGGTATATAGATCAAATTAATATACATTAAACCATGTAAATTTGTTTTGATACAACTCTATTCATGAAAATCGAGATCGGTTAAACCGAAAATCAAAACCAAAATATGAAACGTGTGTGTGTTGTGAACTTGAGCATACCACACTATCTAATCTTTAACAATGGATCTAAACTAACTATTCTAAAACAGACCGAGGTCTTCTTGTAGAGCGCCGTCTCCAAGTCGACTCGATCCAAACGTGATCCACCGAGCTTGACTCCAAACGAGTGCTTGATATGAACTTGACGCTCGAAGCTCCAAAACACCTTTGTTGAAGCTAATCACCTACTAATATCTTGGTTAAATATCTGAAACTAAATATCACAAGATTATTAGTAAACTATAACTACATGAGTTAATCATCATCAAAATTAGAGCGGAAGGCCTCTGGGCCAACAAAAATGTTATAAGCCATATCGCACAAGAAATGTAAAGAAAAACAAACAAATAAACAACCTAAGTTAGGGTAGATCTTGAAATCACCTAGAGGGGGGGTGAATAGGTGATAATGCTAATCAATGCACAAATTAAAATGTTATGATGTAACGATCACCCAAAACAAGACTAGAAGCCGAATACCCCGTGAAGGGCTCTGAAACTCGTGATTCTCGTGATCTAGATAAGAGTTTGAGGTGCGTAATGCAATCTTGTTGTATGAGTATTGATCGATAATATGGCAATGAATATGAAGCAAGCAAATAAAGCAATGAATATAAAGCAAGTAAATGAAGCAAGTAAACCAATCGCAAACATTGAGATTTGTTTCGAGGTTCGAGCACCCAGCTCTACGTTCCCGCCTTCACCCAGAAGGATTTTCCAACCACTATAACTTTCACAAAGAATTACAACCACACCGGAGTTACCCAACTCCTCAATCACACTCCTCTAGTCCAGAGGTAGTATAGCCACAAGTACAAGAATATCTTGGTGATCAAAAGACCACAAACCCTCTTTTGAAAACCTTTTTCCCTTACAAAAACCCTAGAGAATAATGTGTAGGATTGAAGCTCAAGTTTTGTAAGTGAAAAAGAAAATGAAATTGAAGAGAGTTTTGAACCAAAAACTTCAGTAAAGAGAGAGAATTTTGAGCACAAAAACAGAGAACTAAAACTTCTTTTGAAAGCCTTAAACTTGAATACATTTTGCAAAAGATTGTTGTGATCACCTCAACCTTAATCATCCCTATTTATAGGATAAAGGTAGGGATTAAAGTATAAACTAATATAATAAGTAATTAGGAAATATTTGACCCAAAACCAACCCTAAACTCGTTTAGAGAGAAAACACACGTTTTAAAATATGTTAAATAAAGTAGCTATTAGGCTGAGATCAAGCTCTCGGTCGACCGGCCGGTCGACCGGGTTTTCAAAAAATTTAGCCGTTGTCAGCCCACGGTCGACCGCCGGTCGACCGAAACAAACAGAGACTAGGGAACTTTCTGTTAGCCTAAGGTCGGTCGACCGATATGGGGTCTGGTCGACCGGTAGACGTGCACACATGCACGCAACGGTCAGAATCCCGGTCGACCGTTCTGACCTGAAACAGAGCCGGTCGACCGCCGGTCGATTGCAGCAGGCAAAAAACAGATTATTTGAAAATGCTTTTGAAGATCTTGAAACTTTTCAAAGTAGTTTAGATCAAGACTAGGTATACTATACAAAATAGAGTTTGTAAGTAATAAAATATGTTTAAAACTATTTTGTATATAGGAGAAATTTTTAGAAAAATCATGTGCACGAAATCTTGTGTGTGGGGATATTTGAGCTTCAAACCTATTCACTATTCTTTAACACACTAAAAAAATATAAAAACAGGGAAATGAAGTCTCTGAGCCGCGTTACACCAAACTAGAGCCTTCTCTTCTATGAAACCGTCTTCTTTCGCCATTTGCCTTTAATCATCATAATTCCTTGCAATAGTTTAGAAGGACCATCATGAATAGTACTAACCTGAAACTCATTCTAAGCAACTTATTAGCACCATAAAGCTTCTATGTGTTTTGTTATCATCAAAACTTAAACAAATGGAGAGTGTAACCTTTTGGGCCAACAATCTCCCCCTTTTTGATTTTGACAAAACATATAGGCTATAACACAAGATATAAAAGAGAGGTAAAAACTCTCCCTCAAATGATGCTATATTAAACAAGTATAAAACAAGTTTTCATGAGATAACAATAAAACACCATCAATAAAACGAAAGCATCAATAAAACACCAAGCATCAATAAAACACCAAATTCAATAACACATATTTCTCCCCCTTTTTGTCATACATCAAAAAAGGATATATTAGCAAGAAAACTTTCTTATTCAACAACACAAATATTAAGTTCACCACATATAAAAGAAAATCTATTATAATCAAGTGGTTTAGTAAAAATATCGACAAGTTGCAAATCAGAAGAAACATAATCAATCTCAATATCACCCTTCTCAAAATGATCTCTAAGAAAGTGATATCTAATCTCAATGTGCTTGGTCTTACTATGTTGATTTGCATTCTTAGTCATATGTATAGTACTAGTATTATCACAAAATATTTTTATATGGTTATAATGCAAATCATAATCAAGGAGAGTATGTTTCATCCAAAGGACTTGTGCACAACAAGCCCCCACCGCAACATACTCTGCCTCGGCGGTTGAGAGGGCTACCGAATTTTATTTCTTAGAAGACCATGAAACAAGACAATTACCAAGAAATTGACATGTTTCACTAGTACTCTTCCTATCCACTCTACAACCCGCATAGTCGGCATCCGAAAAAACTCGTCATTGAGAAATCTCCGATTTTCGGATACCAAAGACCCATTCAATAGTGCCCTTAATATAACGAATAATGCGTTTTACCGTAATTAAATGAGATTCTTTGGGACACGATTGGAATCTAGCACAAAGACACACACTAAACATGATATCCGGCCTACTAGCCGTTAAATACAACAAACTATCAATCATGCTTCTATACAACTTAATATCAACACACTTACCTTGGTCATCCTTATCAAGCTTGGTGGTTGTGGCCATGAGAGTGTTGCAAATTTTTGAGTCTTCAAGCCAAAATTTCTTGATAAGTTCCTTGGAGTACTTGGCTTGACATATGAATATCCCATCGCGCATTTGCTTGATTTGGAGTCCAAGAAAATAATTCAATTCACCCATTAATGACATCTCAAATTCACGTTGCATGCATTGTTCAAACTCCTTGCAAAGTAACTCATTAGTAGAACCAAAGATTATATCATCAACATATGAACTATAAGAATTTCACTATCAATATGTTTAGTAAATAAAGTGGTGTCTACTTTGCCTTTAACAAAATCATTTGAAAGAAGAAAACTAGAAAGCCTTTCGTACCAAGTTCTTGGAGCTTGTTTTAAACCATATAATGCTTTATCAAGTCTGAAAACAAAATTAGGATGTTCATGATCCAGAAAACTGGGAGGTTGTTCAACATAAGCTTTCTCATCAATGAAACCATTTAAAAATGCACTTTTTGCATCCATTTGAAAAAGTTTAAAATTTATAAAAGATGCATAAGCTAGTGTGATCCGTATGGCTTCAAGCCGTGCTACGGATGCAAAGGTCTACTCAAAGTCGATTCCTTCAACTTGAGTATAACCTTGGGCCACTAATCTAGCCTTATTCCTAATAACATTTCCTGACTCATCCAACTTGTTCCTAAAAATCCACTTAGTACCAATTATTGGTCTATCATGGGGTCTAGGAACAAGGTGCCAAACTTGGTTGCGCTCAAATTGATTGAGCTCTTCTTGCATAGCTAGCGACCAATATGAGTCACCCTCGGCTTCGAGGATGTTTTTGGTTCAAAATGAGATATGAATGCAAAATTACCACACAATTCATGGAGTTTGGAGCGAGTGGTTACCCCTTTAGATACATCACCTATGATGAGATCCTTGGGATGATTTGTAGCGTATCTCCGATCTTTAAAAAGTGGTTGAGAGTTTTCCACTTCATCCTTTTGAACATCACCAATGGGTTCTTGCTTTTGTTCTTGAATGGGTGAGTCCTTCAAGGATATTTTCTCCATGTCCTCACCTAATGAGTCAATCTCTACAAAGTTCTCAACAATAGTATTAGATTCTTCAAATTTAACATGCATAGATTCTTCAATAGTATGAGAAGATTTATTGAATACTTTATAAGCTTTGCTAGTACTAGAATATCCAACAAATATTGCTTCATAAGCCTTAGCATCAAATTTACCTAAATTATCTTTAGTATTCAAAACAAAACACTTGCATCCAAAAACTTTAAAGTATGAAATATTTTGTTTCTTAAATGATAAATTTCAAAAGAGGTTTTGAAAGTATTTTTACACAAATAAATGCGGTTTGATATGTAGCATGCGGTGTTTACGGCCTCGGCCTATAAATATTGAGAGAGACCATATTCACTTATCATAGTCCTAGCCATTTCTTGAAGAGTTCTATTCTTCCTTTCTACTACTCCATTTTGTTGTGGAGTTCTAGGACATGACATTTCATGCTTAATTCCCTTTTCATCACAATAAGTCATGAAGAGTTGGTTAACAAACTCACCACCTCTATCACTTCTTACTTTTAAAATAGAAAATCCTTTTTCTTTTTCAACTCTTTTTCGAAAAATCTTAAAATGCGAAAAAGTTTGATCTTTGTGTTCCAAAAAAAAACCCAAGTGAAACGAGAAAAGTCATCAACTAAAACAAAAACATATCTACTTCCATTAAGCTTTTAGTTTTAGTTGTCCAAAAAGATCCATGTGAATCAATTCTAATGGCCTAGTTGACATAATATCCTTGATTGGTTTGAAAGAAGACTTGGTTTGTTTCCCAAGTTGGCACACACCACAAATGCGGTCTTTTTCAAACTTCAAGAAAGGAATACCCTTCACCAATTCCTTAGAATTAATTCTAGCAAGATGATCAAAAGATGCATGTCCTAATCTTCTATGCCAAAGCCATGAAATCTCATCAAAAGCATTCAAGTATTTAGCAGAACAATCCAAATTAAGCATATCAATAATATAGACATTATTTTCACGAAATCCAGTGAGAATACAATCATTAGTTTTACAATCAAAAATTTTGCAAGAAGATTCATCAAACACAACTTTGAAGCCACGATCACAAAGTTGACTTATACTAAGCAAGTTATGTTTAAGCCCATCAACAAGAACAACATTTCTATTAAAGGAGATGCACCAATCTTAATGTTACTTATACCGATGATGATGCCCTTGGAGTCATCTCCGAAGGTGACGGTGCCACTTCAACGTACCTTGATAGGGTTGTAAAATTATTGATGTCCCATGTCATATGCCTTGAACAACCACTATCAAGGTACCACCGCTCCTTACGTCTTGGAGCCTTGGTGGTACCTACATCAAATAATTTAAGGCTTGATTTGGTACCCATATTTTCTTGGGTCCTAAAGAGTTAGTGTCTCGAACCCACACAAGATTATTTGTCCTATTTATATGATCATAGCAAAATTTAGCCAAATGGCCATTCCGGCCACAATAAGTGCATCTATAATTTTTCCATATTTAAATGCATAATGATTATGTGGCTTACGAACATGTGAATTGTGAGCATGAGTAGTTTTAACATGAGTGACATGTGATGTGTTGGCATGATGAGCATGAGAATTTTTAGCATGAGTTATTTTATCATTTTTAGCAAGTGGAGTGTGCATATGCTTCTTTGAAAACATTTCTTCTAATTTATTAGTGTTAAAAGCACATTCTTTTAAAACATTTCCAAAATCATTGATCTTGATTTTTAACAAGGATATTTCATTTTCATCAATTTTTAAAAATTTAGCTTTACAAGCAACTTTATAAGCATCAAACTCTCTTTTTGTTGAAATAAGATTTGAAGAAAGTTCATCCTTTTCTTTTGAAGAAATTGCAAGTTGATTTTTAAGCATCTCAATTCCTTTTTCAATTTTGAACATTCTACCTTTTTATCATCAAAACTTTCAGAGAGTTCAACAAAAGCATGTTCTAACATTTCTCTACTTATTTCATTTTCATCATCAAGAGGTTGAGTAGTTACCTTGGGTGTGTTTGCCATGAAACACATATTTACCGTGTCGACTTCATCTTCGGATTTACTTTCCGAATCCCAAGTGGCTTTGTATACCTTCTTATCAACCGGCCTCTTTTGCTTCAAGGAGGAGATCATCTTTTTCTTGAAATCGGGACAATCGGCCATGATGTATCCGGGTTCCGACAGTTATAGCATATGATCCTTTTCTCCTCCTTCCCTTCCCATCATCTTCTATAGTTAAGCTTATTCTTGCGGTATATTCTCTTTACATTTCTTACAAAGAGAGATAGCTCTTCATCATCTTCTTCATCTTCTTCATCATCGTAGTTGGAAGAGGAAGACTTGAAAGCTATTGACTTTTTCTTTTGAGGTACAGCATCTTCTCTAGCCTTCTTCTCCATCTCATGAGTCTTAAGGTTTCCAATAAGACTTATGAGCTCCATCTCATCCTTGTCATTCAACTCCTTCAAGGTGGTAGCTTGATTTCCCATGACGAAGGAAGAGCACGAATCACTTTGCGCACCTTTTGGTCGTTGCTTATTTCATCACCTAGAGAAGAAAGAGCATTAGTAATCTTAGTAAACTTGATAATCATATTATCAATAGATTCATCTTCTAGCATTTTAAAACTTTCATATTAAGAACGCAAGAGATCTATTTTGGCTCTCTTGACTTGTGATGTCCCCTCATTAGTGACCAATAAGTGTTGCCAAATCTCATAGACGGATTTGCAATGGATAAACCGTGTTAGATCATCCTCATTCAAAGCTGTGATAAGTGCATTTTGAGCCTTAGAATTAGCCTCATATTTCTTGAAGGTAAATTCGGACCAAGTGTCCTCCTCACTTTCGGGTCTACTATAAGGCTTGGTCAAGGACTTAGCAACAAAGCTTCCTAGAGATTGTAGAAAAATAGTCATCCTAACTTTTCATATGGGAAAGTTGAGTCCATCAAATTTGGAGGGGTCTTAATGTTATCGGTCATCTTTACTAGTGTATGAATGAAAAATACAAATAGTGATTAGCAAATTTTATAGGATCTCTCTAAGGATGTGAAGCCAAAAACTAGAGTCCAAGCTCTGATACCAATTGAAATCACCTAGAGGGGGGGTGAATAGGTGATAATGCTAATCAATGCACAAATTAAAATGTTATGATGCAACGATCACCCGAAACAAGACTAGAAGACGAATATCCCGTGAAGGGCTCTGAACTCCTTCCTCGTGTTCCTCTAGATAAGAGTTTGAGGTACGCAATGCAATCTTGTTGTATGAGTATTGATCGACAATATAGCAATGAATATGAAGCAAGCAAATAAAGCAATGAATATAAAGCAAGTAAACCAATCGCAAACATTGAGATTTGTTTTGAGGTTCGAGCACCCAGCTCTACGCCCCCGCCTTCACCCAGAAGGATTTTCCAACCACTATAACTTTCACAAAGAATTACAACCACACCGGAGTACCCAACTCCTCAATCACACTTCTCTAGTCCAGAGGTAGTGGAGCCACAAGTACAAGAATATCTTGGTGATCAAAAGACCACAAACCCTCTTTTGAAAACCTTTTTCCCTTACAAAACCCTAGAGAATAATGTGTAGGATTGAAGCTCAAGTTTTGTAAGTGAAAAAGAAAATGAAATTGAAGAGAGTTTTGAACCAAAAACTTCAGTAAAGAGAGAGAATTTGAGCACAAAAACAGAGAACTAAAACTTCTTTGAAAGCTTAAACTTGAATACTTTTTGCAAAAGATTGTTGTGATCACCTTAACCATAATCATCCCTATTTATAGGATAAAGGTAGGGATTAAAGAGTAAACTAATATAATAAGTAATTAGGAAATATTTGACCCAAAACCAGCCCCTAAACTTGTTTAGAGAGAAAACACATGTTTTAAAACGTGTTAAATAAAGTAGCCGTTAGGCTGAGATCAAGCTCTCGGTCGACCGGCCGGTCGACCGGGTTTTCAAAAAATTTAGCCGCTGCCAGCCCATGGTCGACCGCCCGATCGACTGAAACAAACAAAGACTAGGGAATTTTCAGTCGGCCGAAGGTCGGTCGACCGACATGGGGTCCGTCGACCGCCCGGTCGACCGGTAGACGTGCACACATGCACGCACCCAAACGGTCAGAATCCCGGTCGACCGGCTGGTTGACCGTTCTGACCTGAGACAGAGCCGGTCGACCGCCCGGTCGACCGCAGCAGGCCAAAAACAGATTATTTGAAAATGCTTTTGAAGATCTTGAAACTTTTCAACGTAGTTTAGATCAAGACTAGGTCTACTATACAAAATAGAGTTTGTAAGTAATAAAATATGTTTAAAACTATTTTGTATATAGGAGAAATTTTTAGAAAAATCATGTGCACGAAATCTTGTGTGTGGGGATATTTGAGCTTCAAACCTATTCACTATTCTTTAACACACTAAAAAAAATATAAAAACAGGGAAATGAAGTCTCTGAGCCGCGTTACACCAAGCTAGAGCCTTCTCTTCTATGAAACCGTCCTCTTTCCCCATTTGCCTTTAATCATCATAATTTCTTGCAATAGCTTAGAAGGACCATCATGAATTGTAACCTGAAACTCATTTTAAGCAACTTATTAGTACCATATACCTTCTATGTGTTTTGTTATCATCAAAACTTAAACAAATGGAGAGTGTAACCTTTTGGGCCAACAGATCTTAGACATAGACGATCCCTAACTGATTAGACTGTTCACGGGGGGTATATTTCTGAATCTGACCACAAGTTAATCAGTTAGGTAGGGGCAAGATTGGTGGGAGGTATCCGTGCTTAAAAGTAACGGGCCTAATTAAGCCAAACCACCAGCCTTCGGGGTTTCGCCCCTCAATCCCCAACCTTTGACACCGATTTGGCAAGAGTCAAATTCTAATAAACTTTTCCCTTAGGAAAGTCTCCTATTGAGTCTGAGATGTCCCTAGGGCCAACGTCTATGCGATTTTAGTTAGGCTTAGGTTAGTGAGTGAGAAAATTGTTTGTGAACTAAGAGAGGGTAATGACTTTCCCACCTTATCTTGTTTATAGGGCAAGCCCTTAAATCAATTTAGTGCAATGTACATGCATATAGTAAAAGTAACACTCAAGAAATATTTCATACAAGAATGAATCTTATACTAAATGCTATGCACGCATACCTTGGCTCCAGCACTCTTCAACAGTAAAAAGAAAATATAACGAAATAGACACGTGCCTAAATGCAAAGTCTAAAATATAACAATGATCTGGAGGCAATCAGTACATAACTCATAACATTAACTCAGTCCCAATTCACATTACATCATCAAGTCTTCTTCGAGCAAGTATGAAATGATACAAATATAGGGAAGAATCCATCATCATGACCTATCGATGGCACTCACTAAGGCAAGGAAAGACCGATGCTATTTGACTCACTTGGACTATCATCAAAACCGAAAGAGGAAGAGTAGAAAGAAGAAGAAAATGAAAATAAAGAAGAACATTGTTTGGTGGTGAAAAATTGAAGATCGAGGTATAAATCTTTATCTGATTGTAAAGAAAATTACAACAGACCAATAATCCTTTTACAAGAGAAGGCAGATATTCAAGCTCAAATCCCTTTGTTTAATACCGGGTTCTTGATGTGGCGATGGAAGTGAATCTTGTTTTCCGTTAACTGGGTGAATGTCAGGACCTCTTGGGATCCTCTCTTTGGATGGTGGACGAAGTAACACAGCTTCTGTCCAACAAGAATCTCAAAGAAACTGTAGGCAAAAATAAACTTGTACGCAACAAGTTGTTAGAAGAGTTGAACTCTCTCTTTCTTTTAGCTAGAGATCTTGGTCTTTCTATGGCTTACAACTGAAGTTCTTCTGCCCAAAGATTTTTCTGACCCCTCTTCCATAGCAAACTGGGCTATTTATAGAGGTTTCAGGGGATAAAAGTGTCCCTAAAAATGCTCCATAATGGGGGTTAACTCCCTCATTACCTAGACAGTAATTGACTCAGTAATGAGGGCAGTTATAACTGAGACGCAGGCTTTGGGCCTCGCGTTTGCTATTGAGGTGATGCTTGAGAAACGCAAGCTTCAAATTCTGCGTCAAGCTTCATGTGAGACGCGGGTTTTGGACTCTGCGTCTTGGTACTGCAGTAATGCTAAGACGCAGCTTTCATACTCCGCGTCTTGGTCATTACAGTGATGTTGAGACGCGGGTTTCAACCCTCGTGTCTTGGTGCTGCGCTGGTGACGATGATTAGCCTTGCGTCTGGAGTTTGGATTCTGCTTTTTGATTTTTAGGCATCCTACAGAACCCCCTCCAAAGTTTTCGATATTCCGCAGTGACTAAGATGGATTTTAAAATACTTTGGACTCTGGTGAATTCATACTTCTCATGATTGGACTGACAATCATTTGAGATACTTTGAGCTTGATCTTGTCTGGAGTATGGTCTTCGTGAGTGTACTATAAAATCCTTTGAAGCTACCAGAGATGACCGTGGTGAGTGTCTAGATACACAGTTCAGACCTCCTCAGTGCTCTGAGCTGGTTGTTGGTGTACTGTTGAACCAGGGGTAAACAATCGTCTGCTTATGCTAGTGTACTGTTGAACTGATTTACAGAAGTAAAGACTGAATGCAAGTCTTATAGATGCAGGGGTCATGTTGCTTTAGAGACGTAGTTCTCACTCAGAGTGGGGACACATCTATTAATTTGCTGAAGAAACGCGGCCTCTGAAGGGACACGATCTTTGAAGTGAAGACGCAACTCTCACTCTGTTGACTAGGTGTGGCTTTGGCCTTGCTGAAGAGGTGCGACCTTTGGAGGGACGTAGTTTTTGTTAAACGCGAGTCCCGCGTTCTGGACGCGTTGCCACATGTCCGACGGAGTTGAGGGGACACCTTCCTTTGACGCGCGAAATTCGCGTCACATTTAAGACGCATGCCACGCGTCAGGCGAGGATTAGGCATCGAGACCTGCGCCGCGTATCTCTGCAGATCACTGTGCCTATAAAAGACAATAGTCTTTCAAGAGTCATCATTAGATTCTTCCTCTTCTTCGCTGAACTTTTTATCGAAGGTTAAGAAAAGCTTAAAACTTTTTCCATTTTCATCATCTTCAATACCGATTTCACGATTGCGATGGCACCAAAAGTCAAGCATGTTGCTTCGGCCTCGAGTGTTGCTACCTCTAAGACTCAAATGGGCGGTCCTTTCGCACAAGAGGCCCCCATTTCATGTAGTAAGATTATCTGATCTGGTTTTTGCTATTGAAGGAGCTTAAAGAGTTCTCTTAACTCTTAAGTCTCTTTTGAATGTGAACTGCTAACGCGAGGCTCATGTCCGTGTTTGTTTTTCAGATGCAGCTCTTGGATTGGTAGGCAAGACGCGGGTTTGACGACTTCTACGTCTTTGCTTTATCAACTTGAGTTCGTATCTGTTGTTGAACGCGGGCCTCGTTGAGCCCTGCATAATACTCAGAATTTTTCTAAGTATGACAGGTTTAGACGCGGACCTCATGTGATCCTTGCGTCTTTAAAGCCAGGTGCAGGTTCTACTGAGTCTCGCATCTGAGTCCAATACTTAGAAATTTTTCTAAGTTATGGATTTTGAAATGCGGGCTTCATGCAAGCCTCGCATTTTTGAGTCAATACGCGGATTTTGCTAATTTTCGCGTCTGGATTCATTCCTGCGTTTAAATTTCAAACATCTAGCCATTTTCTTTCAGATTCCTGACTAAGTGTGTCTTCTTTGAAGTGCGATACTCTTCTAAACCCTTGTCCAAGGAGTGCCACTTTGGGCACGTAGGTGGCGCTGATCGTAATCTGACCTTCGTGCTTCAGAAGACTACCCCTGGACTACTGGTAAGTCAAAGGAGCGAAAGGAGAGGATCTCTAAGGCCAGTACGGTAACCCTTCGGGAGATTATCTCTGATTGGTTGTTCGAGACGGATTCCCGTACTCTACTAAGGAAGCCTTCTTTCTTCTTTGGTGACGCCATTTACGAGAATTATAGGATTCTGCATGACGGAGATTATAAGTGGCTTCTTCAGATAGGGGACATGAGGTTTTTTCTTCCCAATCTTACCCCCAGAAGTGACATCGATGAAAAATTCATGTTCATTAGATGACTTTTTGGTGGTGGAGATGTTCGTCAACGAAGGATTACAGCCCACACCAGTTGGTTGGGCGGAATCAGAATGTTCTTCTGCATTTCGACCTCAAGAAACACCATTGTTCTCAGTTAGCGATGAGTTTCTTCAATGTTTACATCATGCATCATGGTGTAATCAGCATCCGATCGTCTCAACACTAATCAACTTCGACATGATCCAATGGAGGAAGAAAGGGGTCTTTCTTCGGCGCTCTTCCAAACATGTATTTGGAGCCGTGTAGATGTCTTGAGGAGTGAGTGTAACCTTTCGTTGAGAGAGAGGGACTTCTTTGTACTCCTTTATTGTAACACCCAATCTTGTTATATAAGAGAGCATCTTGTATCACTTTCATATATTTGAACATAAATAAAAGTGACACTTTCTTGTCTTCTGATATGTCTTGAATTCTCTTTTTTTTGTATTGAAAATCAGATACATAGAAGTAGAAACTCTTGACTTGTTGGAAATGCGATAATTACTAAACAAGTCAAAGTTGGAGAAAAATTCCATTCAGGAACTTAAGATTACTGTCAGAGGTGTGATATTAACTTGACATAAATGTGGGTCAGAGGTGTGATATTAACTTGACTCAACGGGAATTTCAGTTTCATTTGGGAAGACTGAAAACATCATTGTCATAGGTGTAATATTAAACTTGACAGTAAAGGTAATGCTAGAGGTATAATTTGAACTTGACATTGGTCATCTCAACTTCGATAGGAAAGTTCGAGGGAAAGTCATTGTCATAGGTGTATTGTTGAACTTAGGAATGAACTGGACGCTAGAGGTGTGATGTTAAACTTAGCATCGCTCATCTCAGCTTCGATATGAAAGTCTGAGGAAAAGTGACTGTCAGAGGTTTAATATTGAACTTGGTAGCAACTTAATCACTGTTAGAGGTGTAGTGTTAAACTTAATAGTAATTTATCAGAGGTGTGATGTTAACCTGACAGTGGTGATTTGTGAATTGAGCAATTTTAAGGACTTATCATTCTATTGATGAGAATTGACAATTGAAGTTTGAAATATCAGAGGTGTAATGTTAACTGACAATGGTTAATTTGCGATATGAGCAATTTTAAGGACTTCTCATTCTATTGATGAGAATTGACAAGTGAAGTTTGAAATGTCAGAAGTGTAGTGTTAAATTGACAAGAATTTGAAGATTTGTGACTCCACGTAGAGGAGAGACAAGTGAAGTTTGTACTCATTGGGGAGTATTAAAAATTTCATTGTCAGAGGTTTAGTGATAACATAGCAATGATTGTATTTGTGGACCTACCCTTCCATAGAAGAGAATTGGTTGGGAATCTTAGGTGGAAAGTAAAATGAACTGTCAGAGATTTAATATTAACGTGACAATCATTGATTTCCTGAGACATGGGGAATTTGCCATTAGAGGTGTAGTATTAACATAATAGCGAGGATTTCTAATGAGTTTTATTGTCAGAGGTTTAATACTAACTTGACTGAATCCACTAGGGATTGAAAAATCTGGTTTGTTAGAGTTTAATATTAACTTGACAAATCCTAATTAATTTTATTAGGGAGATGAACACAGGTATTTTTGTGGCCCTGCCATTCTGTGGGTGAGAATTAGGAGATTTTGGAGGAGAGGATGGGACCAAGTCCCTTAGGATTTTTAGCAAACTGATCATTAAAAAGCAAGCACAATAATAAGTAAAAAGAGTGCGGGTCGATGTTACTGCTTTTGCGATTCTTCCGTAGTAGCAAAGTGGCTCTACGGGTCGTATCCACAAAGAGGGAGAGCGATGAAAGCTTGATGCGTCTTATTCGTTCAAGAAAAGAGAAAGTTCTTCGTTTCAAATAAAGAATTGGAAAATGAAAACAAATTGTTTCAAGAATTATTTGAAAATGATTTGGTAGTTTGTAAAAGTGGGTCTTTCTTAATGGTAAAGGCGCATGGCTAACTTTCTACTAATTGCTCCCACTAATCCTTAACTTCTTGAAGATATAGCCTCATGATGGATCATACGCAAGCTTAACCCTTATGCATTGGAACTATTCACGTGGAAATTGAGTGAAAGTCTTCCTATAACTTAGCTTTACATGGCAAAAACTCGGACATTCCTTATCAAGATCCAATAGAAGGCGAGAATACGGGAAGACATGAGTGCACTAATGGTATCGGCAAAATTAAAAGGAAAAGTCTCTAACTTACAACAACAAGTAAAGTACACAACCCATAGATCTTCAAAAATCTATTAAGCATGAAATATAAGAAAGTAAATACTTGTAGGTAAGTTAGAGTTAGAACCCTCGTCTTAAGATGTCATAGCTCTCGTTTGCACAAGGCTTGTTTGACACTATTGACTCATTTGGATTATCAATCAAGTGTTAGATATTAGTGGGTTAGTAGTTAGTTTGCCATGCTATAGAAGAGTTAGTTAGACATGGTTGTAAAAGAAACAACAAACGAAAAGGGGAAGGGGAAAGGGAAAGGGAGCTACACTACAAAAAGTAAAAGAAGTAAAGAGGAAAGAAGTTACACTACAATAAGGAAGTAAAAGTAAATGGCAAAGACAAGTAAATGGAAATAAGAAAGAGAAGTAGTTACTTGTATTAACTTGTCACTTCAAATACAACTTGTACACACTCTCTCTCTTTCACACTAATGGCTAAAACTAAAACTAGAAGAAGAAAGAAATTAAAATGACTACAATCCTAAAAACAAGATTACAAAAATGCTCTAACTGAATATCTCCTCCTTCAGACGCCAGGAGGGTATTTATAGGCATCAAGGGAAAGGGGGCCAGGGGGTGACCCGTGGCCTGAAGCGCAGGCAGGCGTG
>JAVJIF010024870.1:0-65802 GCA_038442645.1 Agave tequilana | reverse complement strand
GTTTAACGTCAACAAAAGATTCAAAGTCAAGTTTTGAAGCTATTACTTGTTGATTCAAGAGCTCGCGCGTTAAGATCGCATCATGTACTCAAAGAGGAGTCTAGTTTATGATCAAGGTTTGGACCAAGTTAAGATGGAGAAGAAGATTTTCAAGACTTGTGTCATGTTTGTAAGTTTAAGATTTGTATTTTTAGATAAAATGTAAAAGATAGATTAGCTGTGGATTGCTCAAGCTTACACACGCACACACAAAAGTTTAGTTTTTGAAAAATACAGTTTTTGTTTTAAGCTTTAAATTTTATGCCTCAAAAATAGTTCACATGTTTGTAATATACGCTGATTTTTTATCACACATTTTTGTACTTCAAAGTATTTCAACAAACTTAATTTTGTGAATTTTATAGAGATTTTATGAAATTTAAGATGTATTTTAAAAAGTTGTTAAAACTGTTTTTGGGCTGCTTGCGGTCGACCGACCGGTCGATCGAAAGCTGAGCCGGTCGACCGAGCGGTCGACCGATGTGCACAAGATGTGCACAAGCCCTTGTGACTTGAACTCGGTCAACCGACCGGTCCACCGTAGTTGAGTTCGGCTGACCGACCGATTGACCGACTAGTTTGCAGAGCTTTCGGGTTTTCTCCGTCGACCGGGCGGCCAACCGTTCTGCTGATTTGCTCAATACCCTTATAGTTTTCTAGTCATAATGTTTTATTCTTATATTCAATCAATATGATTTTAATTGTATTTCAAAGATAACTTTTAGGGCTGCATTTCTTATTCAATATTCATTTTCTGATTCAAATATTAAAGATGTTAAATATTGGGTTGAAATCTGTTCTTTTTCTGAAAACAGTTTACAGTTTTTGGTTTGACATCTTTCAGTATTGTATTGATAACTTTCTACTCCAAAAATTATATTGATTTGATTTAAGTTGCATTGGAAAGAAGCTTCAAGATATACAAATTCATCTTATATACTTATTTCCAAGTTCTAACATTTTAGACCTCAAAATTGTGCTCAAATTTGACCTACTGCACAGTCTGGGTCTGAGGTCGGTCGACCGCTTGGTTGACCGCCAGACTCCAACGGTCAGAAATTTGACCGTTGGTCGGTCGACTGGGCAGTCAACCGATAGGCCATTTCTTGCAGTTTTTGAACCATAACGACTAGTTTTTCTTGGCCTAAAATAGGATTTGGGGTGAGTTTTAAATAAGTTTTTCAAGAGCTTATATTCCCATCTTTAATAGCATTTTCCCAATAAGTTTTTAGAGCTCCATTGCCATATCAAAAGAGAGTTTATCAAGAGTGATTCTCTTGAGTTTTCAAAAGCTTTTTTCTTGAGTTTTTTATTTTCAAATTTATCTGGTTTTTCTCACACAAACTTAAGCTTTTTTATTGCCACATCTATCCTATAGGATCCTTATTTGTGAAAGTGCTTATTGGTGATCAAGAGAAGAGATCATCAAGTGTTCCAACCATTGTATTTGGAGGAGTTGTAGAGGTTGCAGCCTCAGCGAGCTTGTGGGTTCGCATGTGTTGTTCTTGCAATAACAATTGAGGGACTTGCGAGTCCAAGAGTTCTTGAGGGAGCTTGTCGTAGGTGTTGCGGCACCGAGTGATTTTGCGGGATCGATTCTAGTGAAAATCCTTCATAGTGTTGAAGGCTGGGACGTAGAGCAAGTGTGCTCGAATCTCGAAACAATTCTCCCGTGTTTGTGATTACTCTGCTCTCTCTCACTTATATTTATATATCTTGCATTCCTATATTGTTCATCTCTTTGTGTGCCAGATATATTTGTGCTAAATTGATATATATGTTTGGGTTGTTTGCTCACACATGCATTCAACCAAGAGAGCCATAGTGGCACCTCAACTTTTAACCTAGAGGAATCTTGAGGAGATAGGCCAGAGCCCTTCACCGCGAATTCGGCTGCACTCTTGTGTTATACTTTATATATTTGCATAATAGTTTTTAGTATGCACAATTAGTTTTAATTCTGCATTAGTTTTGCATTGATTAGCTTGTCACCTTTTCACCCCCTTCTAAGTGACTTACAAAACTCCTCTGGAGGTTTAGTTTGGGAAAGCTACTCAGGACTATGATTCGCTAAGGTGTTTGGTTGTCCGTCCTACTACCATGTTAAAGAAGACAAGTTAGACCCAAGAGTGAAAAAAAGGAGTGTTTGTAGGATTCAAGAGAGGAATAAAAGGCTACAAGATTTGAGATCCTAAGAACATAAAATTGTCCTCAGCAAGGTTGTCACATTCAATGAGGCTTCATTATTGAAGTCTACAATCTCTCAGTAGGTGGAGATTGAGAAGACCAAAAAGTATCGCAGAAGGTGGAGAGTGATGCTACTTCACCATCTCTATAAATGTTAGTATCTTTGGAGATCATACCCAAGGCGACACAGGGTAGTGATCAAATAGCCGAGCAAGATGCTGATGATGATGAGTATCAAGGACAGGTTATGAGCGATGTCCATGAATCCATTGCATTTGAAAAACTTAGAAGAAATTCACACAAACCTAGTTGGCTCACTACATATATGATTATGGCCTATGCTCTCTCAGTCGTCGAAGAGGCAATCACATCTACATACAGGGAAGCTGAAATCAGTTTTGAGTTGAAGATGTGAAAGGATGCCATGAAAGAAGAGATGAATTCTCTGTACAAGAACGACACTTGAAAACTGACAGAGTTGCCCAAAGGAAAGAAGACACTTGACTGTAAGTGGGTACATGAAAGAAACATGGATCTCTTAAGGAAGATACTATACGCTACAAAGCCAGATTGGTGGTAAAAGGCTATACCCAATGAGAAAGCATTAATTACAACAAGGTCTCTCATGTTGTAAAGCACTTGTCAATTCGAATTTTTTTAGCGCTGGTAGCACAGTATGAGTTGGATCTTGACCAGCTCGATGTGAAGACCGCCTTTCTCCATGACGATCTTGATGAAGAGATCTATATGACTGAGTTGATGGGGTTCAAAACTGCAGGCAAGGAGAATATGGTATGCAAGCTAAAGAAATCGCTATATGGATTGAAACAATCTCTTAGACAGTGGTACAAGCATTTCAACAGCTTCATTAGAGGAAAAAGATACACACACAGTTATTATGACCCATGTGTGTATTACAACAAGCTACCTGGAGCAGAGTACATCTATCTACTGTTATATGTAGATAATATGCTTATCGCTTCTAAAAGCAGACCCACAATTGATAAATTGAAGAAAGACTTATCTTTCGAGTTCGAGATGAAGGATCTTAGTGAAGCGAAGAAGGTGCTAAGGATGAAGATTGAGCGAGACCGAAGGAGTGATAACATGAGCCTCTATTTGCAAAAGGTACTTTAAAGGTTCAACATCGATGGTGATACAAAATCTTCAAGTATAACATTGGCTCCTCATTTTAAGTTAAAAGCCACTATGTCTCCAATTACTGTTGAAGAACACGAGTACATGACTCGCGTGCCGTATGCTAGCGCAGTTGGTAGTTTGATGTATGCAATGGTGTTTGTACAAGACTAGACTTATAACAAACTGTCTTAATAATTAGCAGATACATGCATGATCCTGGAAAGGATTATGGGAGGTAGTTAAGTGGGCTCTACGGTACATTAAAGGATACAATAGGTGTTGGATGATATTCGAGAAGGATTCCACAGGTAAGCAGGAGTGTATCAGGTATGTTGACTCCGATTATGCAAGAGACCTTGATAATCGCCTGTCTAGAACGGGGTATGTGTTTACACTGTCTCAAGCACCGGTGAGTTGGCGCTCTATTTTATAGTCTACCGTGGCATTGTTACTACAGAGGCCGAGTATATGGCCATGACGGAGGCTATGAAGGAGCAATATGACTTCAAGGGTCGCTCAATGACTTGGAGATTAAACAAAATCTGTTGAAAATTAATTGTGATAGCATGTGTGCTATCTATTTGACGAAGAACCATGTGTATCATGCAAGAATGAAACATATAGACGTCAGGTTCCACTTTATTTGAGAGATTCTTGCTGAAGATGATATTGAGTTACTAAAGATTCACATAAAGGAGAATCCCGCGATATGCTTACTAAGGTGGTGTCAGGAGTGAAGTTTACACATTGTAAAGAGTTGCTTGAGCTCAGTGGATCTCTTTTGGATGCACTACGGATGACTTGATCCCTTGGGTAAGGTACTAGGCAGCCACACTGGTGCAGCCACTTTCGAGTCAACAGGTACTATGATGAGTTCAGCTCAGATTTGAGAAATCTTCACCGAGGTGAAGAATTGTAGAGAGAGGAGATAAAATGTTATGATGGAGAGGAAATAAAATGTTATGATGGAGTTTTTTTTAAAACTTATCAGGAAACATAATGTAGAGATCAGCCAAAAGGAGCGAGAACGGAGCTTATATAAGACCAGCAGCAGGGCCGGTCGACCGCCCGATCGACCGGTGTGCACAAACGTGCACAGGGTAGCTCAGTCGACTGCTCGGTCGACCGTAGCAGGAGAACGATCGACTGCTCGGTCGACCGACTGACATGATTAAACTCTCAGTTGGACACGGTCGACCGAGCGGTCGATCGGGTGCTTGGGTCAGTCGACCGTCTGGTTGATCGAAGGCGTATCTAGGCGCAGATCTGTCTCTCCTTTCAAGATTCAGACTTTGTTTCTGAATTGAAGACGAATCTAACTGGGGTTTCCTAAATTCCTGGGTCTCTTTGACTATAAATAAAGGGACAGTGCCCTCTTGAATTGTATGCAAGGTACAAATTATATTGGTTGTTGAATTAATAAAATCTCTCTCTCTCTTACCCCGAGGACGTAGGCAAAATGTCGAACCTCGTTAAATATTTTGTTTGCTTTCTCTCTTGTTTCTTGTTCTTTTTATTCTTAGGGTACTTCTCTGCTGCATCTATTGGGTTCCTCGCTGGTTGTTGTCTCGCATACAACATTTGTATCATTAGTCGACTAGGCCAAATACTTAGTCGTCTAGGCTGATTTCCTCCCGTCAATTCACCATTGATACGACTGATACGCTCTTGTATTTGACACTATTGATTGCATCGATTTTTGGCTAAACTTCAACAGAGTTTAATAAACTCTTTCAATAAGATTTTACCCTCTCTCCCCACACGTTTCTTATTAGTGAAAGTTTTTTGAGTCATTTTGTTATTGATTTTTGCACATGTTACATGTTTTACATCAGTTTGATAGATATGTGTTTCACATCATATACACAGTGGATGGAACACAATGATTTAGAAAGGGCAATGTTCTTGGGGAGAAAATTGGGTTTTAGTTGCTGCTGCTGCTTGGGATTTCAGCCGCAGAATATTTCCTTGCACGACTGCCTCAATCCAGCCTTTGAGTTCTGTGCTTCCTTGGGCTTTTTCTTCCTTGCAGAAAGTATTCAGTCTATTCAATCGCGCATGTGTGGGACCGCAACACTTATTTCATACAAGGGGTGCCTTTTCTTGCAATTTTTTAACTCTTTTAAGTTCAAAATTATCCATTAAGCATAATGAAGTTTGCTATTATGCAGTGTTCACTTCACCTCAAGGAGGAAGTATGCCATCACAAAAAACCTGTTTTTGCGGGAAGATCAACTTCGAGAAGAAGCCGAGCAATCAGGTGAAGTTTCTCCCTTTTCTAGATCCTGCAGAAACGCGCTGGAGGAATCATTCATCTCCGTGTACATACTGTTCATATAATCTGCATGCATGTCTGTTCTTGGTTATGCTTATGGTTCATTGATATTATTCTATCATTATTATTTCAGGACCAGGATTTCCTCTGCTCTGATGACATCTCCTCCCACAGTGGTGAGAAGAGAGCTCCACTAAAGCCTCCTGTGAGGAAAGCACTCGCGGTGTCAGTCGAAAAAGAAAACCCAAAGACGATCATTTCTCTCGTTCTAAGCGTTAAAATTTAGTTCTTAAATTATTTGTTCGACTGCTGTCAAATCAAACAAGAGGAAATGATTTGATTTACAAATCTGATATTACATCTCTGAGAATGTATTGAAGTTAATGTACTTATTATGAAGTAATATGCTGCTTGTATAATGTGAAGTAGAGTTGCTGAATGTATTTTTCTGAGCCTTTCCTATGTGTGGTATGTAAACATACTTGAATTTGTGTCTCATATTGCTCATAGCCAAATATTTATCTTCTAATTATTGATTTGAGTTTGTCTACTGATGAGAGGAACTCTTTTCAAATATTGTGCTTTTTTGCTCATGTGGTCCATCTCCAGTCCGCTCCACAACAAGCCCATAAATGTTATCTAGACTTGTGTTATGCTTCACCACAAACCCTCTCTCTCTCTCTCTCTCTCTCTCTCTCTCTCTCTCTCTCTCTGTGCTCTGCTCATTTCATTCCATTGGGCCATCTGGCCCTCTCTTTTGCGAGGATTATCTCCAAACCAATACTGATTCCAACGGTCAAAAACAGAACAAAAGAAAGAAGGAAGGAAAGAAAAGAGAGAGAGAGAGTGAAAGCAATGATCTCTCTTCAGCAGTCTTCCCTCCATTCTCTGTTCTTGCCCACAAACCTTCGGATTCACCGGAATGGGTTTCCAAGGTTCCGAAACGTTTGGAAGAATTCTATGGTTGTGGCCACAAAACCATTGTTAAAAGACAGGGTCTTGAGGATCAATGGGAAAGAAACACTCACTGAAGTGCCGGAGAATGTCCTGGTCACTCCAGCGTCGAAAGGTTCGGTGTTCTTGGGAGCAGTGTCAGATGATGGTAAGAGTAGTCGCCACGTCTTCAAGCTTGGCGTTCTACGGTAAGTTTCAATTAGCTGGTCATTACTTTCAGTTCTCTCTCCCTTCGTTTAGGCTTAAAATTGTTTGTTAGTTTTCTTGTTCTTAGATCTTGATGAAGAATTCATCAGGATAGATATATCAGTGGCACCATGATTGAAGTCCCCTGCAACTGCATTTTGGTTGATTCTGGTCCCTTCACAGCTATCAGCTCCCTCATGATACAATTTATAGAGGTCCTTTACTGTGTCTTTATCTTACAATCCTAATGCATTTCTATGACCTTGTAGCTCCTCACCTTTCTTGGCAATCTTGTATTCTTGATTGATTATTAACAAGGTTCTGTTATACCATATAACTATTGAAAAAATAATCTTAAGCAAAGGTAAGATTAGAGCCCCGCCCCCGAAAGCCACCAACCATTACAAGATAGTTCTGTTAAATTCAATTTTGAAGATGCTGAAAAATCAGTGGTAAATTCAGATGAAGTAATAGAATGGAGGCCAGGGTTCTCTATTACTCTTTTGACATCATGGTTGGTTCAATGGTTCTCTAGCAATCTTGAGGAGACCCAGATAAAATAGATTACAATTCTAATTTCTCATCATGGCACTTCTGATGTACACAATTTGATGAGTTGTGCTAATCTCCTCATGATCCATTGTTAACTCATCAATCATCTACATTTAGGAGATATTTTGTTAATATATTGTCATATAAAGTTAGGCGATGTTTCGTCAATATATTCATTGATTCATATGCAAAAATAGTTTTAAGTAAAAGAGAATATACATTTTAAGCATAGAGTCTTCTCACTCACCAAGGCTGGATGCCGAGTCTTAATTTCTCTGACTGACATGGGGAAGAAGGGTGCAGAATAGGTGTTGGATGTTGGTAGACCTTCAATAGAGTTACTTGTGTGTCGAGCTCTTGTATGCATCATATTAAGACTTACTGCATACTGTAATAGATTACTTAGGAGCTCTATCTGAAAAATGTATAGCTTTCATATACATACATCTTGAGTAAAAGACGTGTAAATACACAATATCAATACCTCATGTAGACTAACGTTATGTAGGGATAGACTGCACCATGGAAATATATATATATTTTTTAAGTAACACCTCTTTGGGCTTGAGATGGACTAATGAGCCATGATGCATCGTAGAACAAACAGTATAATATGATACATACATATGTGAATTCGAGATAATTATGACCATAACTACTGTCCAATGATTAATCGAAACTCATAATGTGCTGATGGCAATGGGGTGAATGAACTAACATAACTGCCTGATGAATAATTCAAAGTCAAATGAACAAGCAGCATTTTTTTTTTTTTCAGTTTGTTTGTTAATGCAATTCCAAGCTTAACCCTTCCTTTCTTTTTCACTACACAAAAGGATAATGTTTACATTATGAACATTGTTATTGTTTTGATGTATACAACTGAGGAATTTCAACTGCGAATAAATTGGTTGGTGATTGCAGGGATCATCGGCTACTTTCCTTATTCAGATTTAAGATATGGTGGATGATACCCCGAATGGGAAATTCAGGAAGCGATGTTCCCACAGAGACACAAATGCTGCTCCTGGAAGCAAGGGAAGACAGTGCTGTTGCTGATGGAAGCACATTTTATATCGTGTTGTTACCAGTGTTAGATGGTCTCTTTCGAAGCAGTTTGCAAGGGAACTCATCAGATGAGCTTGAGTTTTGCATAGAAAGCGGTAGTCATCTCACAGACCTCTCTTATTTTTTGTAGCATTGAGGACAGATTATAGGTGTTGCTTTACCTTCTTACATCTGGGTAGGTATTGCCTTTTAGAACTCCGTACTTCTGTTGTCGAATGTCTCATGTTCGGGTTAGTCTCTTCCAGGTGATCCAGCTGTAAAAGCATCGAAGTTCTTAGAAGCGGTATTCGTGAACTATGGCGACAATCCTTTTGATCTTCTGAAGGAGTCTATGAAGTAATTCCTTCTTACTTGCACCTAAGTGGTTCTCCTCTACCAATCTTTTTTTGGGCTTAAGTTTTTTGAAACTACACTGAACTATTAGCTAGCTATCTGCTCAAAACACCATTCATCTTTCTTTCTGTTTTACCTTTAATTATCGCAAACTATCCCTCATTTTGCACAAAACTACCTCTCATTCCACACATGGCTTCCTTGGTCGCTATGTGTCCTTAATTTGAAAATTTTGTCCAAGTGCTTATCCTGAGCTCCATAACAACCTGGGAAGCCATGCGCGGAACGAGAGGTAGTTTTGGGCAAAATGGAGAGAACCTTTGTGGCAGTTACAGGTAAAAAGGAAGATAAAGGGAGTTCTGAGCAAATGGCTGATAGTTCATGGTAGGTTCTGAGAATTTAGCCTCTCCTTTTTTTTCCCCTTCACCTTTCCCCCTTTCCAACTTCATGAATCTTTTTCCACCTTGTGATGAAAATCTCCAGAATATTGGAAGGACTGAAGGGTACATTTACATCTCGTGAAAAGAAGAAGGCAAGTACATGATTCTTGGTTTCATTTTTTTTTTTAAATTTAACCTCTTAATTTCTAAATTCACATGCCGAAGAGACGTTTCCATATTTAGAAACATAAGTCTAGTTGAAAAAATGATGTGGTATGTATTGGCTTATTGATGCAGATGCCTAAAATGTTAGATTGGTTTGGTTGGTGCACCTGGGATGCCTTCTATTTTGACGTAAATCCTCAAGGAATTGAAGAAGGGCTAAAGAGGTGCCTATCTTTGTGCATATACTCTCTCATCTTTCAATTAACAGTAGACTCAGCACTTAAAGTATGTTTATTGACTTGCATATTATCTTGAACCTCAAAGAGAATGCATTATGCATTTGTTTGTTTTTTCTTTTTCTTTTTACTTTTTCCTTTTCTTGTTCAAATGAATAATGTGTAATCAATAGCGAAATAAGTCCTCTCATTATTGCTGTTGAGGCATTCCTCTAACTTGTGATCGCTCTCTTCATATGCGAATGCCTCTACGACTTTGAGTGATAGTTTCCTAACTGTTCTTGGCATTCGAAAACCAGCGATTCTTATGTGTCAGAACAAACTTATTTTCTCCTCCTCCTTACCTCCTTCGGTATTTCAGTAAATGGTAAGCATTGCTACACATGGAATTGAGACAGCTCGATGTATCAAATCGAGGACAGCTCTGCAGCTTCTATGAAAATGTGAAATGCTAATAGTGATTGTCTCATTAACTATGCATATCTTGTAAACACTGACTTGTAACCTTTGTGTCATCTCCTTTTTGGTATGTAATGTTCACCCCCCTGTTTATGAATATGATGGTAACACTGCTCCTTTTTTAGAATAAAGATAAAACGATATATTTCAATAGAACTTTTGCTGTTAATATCAGCATATTAATCAATTGAAGTAAGTAATTTCTGTTTTCTTCAGTTTATCTGAAGGAGGCACTCCGGCAAGATTTCTGATAATAGATGATGGTTGGCAAGATGTAGATAATGAGTTCCAGAAAGAAGGTGAACCAATTATTGAAGGTTCTCAGTAAGTTAACAGATTAATTTTATTCTTCTCATGTTATCAAAAACCATGTTCCCTTCTCTTATCTCTTTATATTTCAATTTATAGGTGGGGAGGCAGGCTAGCTAGTATCAAAGAAAATAGCAAGTTCAACAAGTCTGCGGCTTTAACTGTAAATGGAGAAGTCAATGACATGAAGCATTTCATTACAACTATCAAAAAGGACTTTGGATTAAAGTATGCACATTTTACATCATTTCTAGTTTTCAACCCCTTCTCCATTACAAACTCCATGAAGAAAAGGGGAAAAGATAATACTGTGACATGCTTTTCATAAATTGTCAGGTATGTCTATGTTTGGCATGCTCTTATGGGATACTGGGGAGGAGTTCATCCTGACGCAGCAAAGACTAAGAAATATAACTCCACACTTCTTTACCCGAAACAATCTCTGGGGAATCTTGCACATTCAAGAGACGCAGCGATGGATAGCATGGACAAGTACGGTGTTGCCATGATCGATCCTGAGAAAGCATTTAAATTTTACGATGATCTACATAGCTATCTCGTGTCACAGAAGGTGGATGGAGTTAAAGTAGATGTACAAAATATTCTTGAAACAATTGCAGAAGGTCACGGTGGCCGTGTCTCTCTGACTCAACAGTTTCAGCAAGCACTCGAAAAATCCATATCCAAAAACTTTCGGGATAATAGCATAATTTGCTGCATGGGTCAAAATACAGACTCTATCTACAGGTGATATTAACATGAGCACAAAGACGAAATCATTTTTTTGATTCCATTACTCATTTAATCAATATTGTTTCTACTTGCAATTTTTTGCAGTTCAAAAGTAAGTGCTATCACCAGAGCATCAGATGATTACATGCCGAAAAATGAAACATCACAAACACTGCATGTTGCTGCTGTTGCATTTAATAGCATATTTCTTGGGGAGGTTCTGGTTCCAGATTGGGACATGTTCTATGTATGAAAAGTTCATACGAAAATTTCTGAAGTCTGATGTACTTCATCTTCTCGAGTTGTTTTAACTTGTTGCTTAATTTCAGAGCCAACATTATGCAGCAGAGTTTCATGCAGCAGCAAGAGCTTTGGGGGGCTGTGGAGTTTATGTCAGGTAAATTACCTGGTTAGTTACCTTGTAGAGTTTTTTTTTTCATCGTTTTTTTAACCGTGCAATCACATTCCTATAGTCGCATAAACAGTGGGCTCGTTGAGAATTACCATACTTAATTTGTTATTGCATTAATAATACCTGGTAACAAAACCTGCAATCAGAAAGTAGTCTATAAGTTACATGAATTATGAATCAATATTGTCTATATATATATAATTTACCGCATGCGCGATGTATTAGTAAAAGCTTCTGTTAGTCCGATGACAAGATATCTCCTTCTGAAACTTTGATTGGGTATTTATTGAATTATAGATGATTAAAACTGGATACAGTATAAAATGTCATAATATTTAGCTCCTATTATGGTTCTCAACACCAAAATATGCTTCTATTAGAAGTTAGACTTATGTTGGTACAATGTTTGTGAAAAACACAAATGAAGCAGTGGGCGAAATAACTTACTGGTTGAATCACTGATCAATGTATTCCTTTTGTTTTCATGAAAGCTGAATCGAAAATCCTTTTGCAGTATAGTGATTTCATCAAATTCTGCAGTGACAAACCTAACGAGCATGACTTTACACTACTTAAGAAGCTTGTGCTCCCCGATGGGTCAGTCCTAAGAGCCAAGTATCCCGGGAGGCCTACCAGGGACTGTTTGTTCAGCGATCCTGTCATGGACGGGAAAACGTAAAGTTCCTGCACTTAATCACAGCTCATATACAGTTGTCATGGCTGTATCCTTCAGCTGATTTCAGCTCATTGTGTAACTTGTCAGGCTTTTGAAGGTCTGGAATTTGAATGAACACACCGGAGTTCTGGGGGTATTCAATTGCCAAGGAGCTGGAACATGGTACGGCCTGGATACCGATCAGAATACCAGTAGTCCTGAAACTGTCCTCACTGGTCATGTGAGCCCAGACGACGTAGAGCATCTTGAAGAAGTTGCAGGAAAGGATTGGACTGGCGATTGCGCCATTTATTCGTATAATGACGGTATGTAGACACGGGCTTTTTAGTTTGCTGTCAAGTCCACTGTTGAAAATTGGCTCAAACTAGATGTAAGGCAGCAAGTTCTTTCTTCTATTTTTCGACTTGTAGGTTCTCTTCATAGATTGCCAAAGAATGGATCATTTGATGTCGCCCTTAAAGTCCTACAATGTGAAGTTTTCACTGTATCTCCAATCAAGGTGAGTTGATGTTTCTATTCATTCGATTCACAATTTTTCTTCACTTCAAACAATGAAGCATATGCAACTATCAATTTACAATGTTTTGAATTTCCACATTAATGCAGAGTTACAACCAGACCATCCAATTTGCACCTCTTGGGCTCATCAAAATGTACAATTCTGGTGGAGCTATCAAAGCCATGGAGTTCTCTGACAACGGCAGCGACTGCCATTTGAGCATCAAAGGAAGAGGACCAGGTCGATTTGGTGCCTACTCAAGCAGAGAACCTAACACTTGCATCGTGAACTCGAAAGAAGTAGAGTTCAAATTTAGCAGCAAGGATAAGTTTTTGACATTAACCATTCCTCTTGGTCGCAAGTCTTGGGAATTAGATTTACACTTTTGAGTCTTGATTCTTCAAAGGAAAAGCAGCAAATAGATTGTTTGTTATAGCTGTATGGCTGTCGTAGTAACATCTATTGTAACACATACCAAATTTAAACCTTCAATCCAATAGAAAATATAAACATTTGTTGGTTCTAGCTTGATCTTTTATCATCCCTCCCACAAATGTACAAAAGTATAACTGTTTGATAGGAAAGTCCTTCCATTTTCCTCAACTATTGCGAGGTATTTGTTGGGTGTAGATTTGTATCATGAACTGGCATGCTCATTTTCATGTCAAAAACTTGCATCATAAACCAGCATAGTCATCAACATTCTACTGGACGGTTCGAGCAATACGACAAAAGCTGGCAAACAATAGGAGCAGTTCAACTTCTCTCAGAATCAAATATCAGGGAAATAGCTTGAGTACATTCCACTGTGTCATAATCTCATGGAAAGCTTCAACAGAAATTTTGTGTACAAGACCCGAACATCATTAACTACATCTCAACAACACTAACATATAGTCATTAGAAATACAACTACTAAAGCCATTGTCTTGGTCAAAAGATGTTCCCCCTTTGAGCATGGAGTTACTACTGCAGACACAAATGCTGCAAGAAAGCCTTGAGGGTCACACAGTTAACGCCCACGCCCACGCCCACGACCACGTCCTCTGCCCCTTCCTCGTCCCACAGGCTTCCCTGTTCCAACAGAAAGAAAGCTGGTCAGTATGATGCAAAAAAATAAAAATGTTAAGAGCTTATCACAGATGCCTTTCAAAGTTCGTCTAAAGTGTGGAGAATTTGAATTTATGACCCCATTGTTAGCATCTGTTTAATAGTTGAAAACAAAGGTTGGGCTGTGTGACATGTCCTGCATGAAAAAGAAGAATGCTACTCCCCCCTTTCCCTTGGATAAAGAATTCCAAGGTTTATGACAAAATTTGCAGGTAACGACTACAGACTTCACTTTAAGTTTCAAGAGGGTGTAAACTCCCAAACTTTGCATTACCATACTAAAAAACTGATCGTTATCATTGATCCCAAAATTTTGAGTTAAAGGCTTTGTTCTTGTTGTTTATTGACAAAAGTAAACTATTGTCATGATCACGGTTAGTTGTTTGAATCTACCTGCAGTAGGCTTCTTGGGCTTAACCCTTGGTGTCTCTTCAACCAGTAAAGTCTCCAGATTTAAGCTGTCAGGAAGGATATAGTATCTAATGTTGTTTCCTCTAACACTCAAGTGATCAAGTGTAACTGGGTTCTTTCCTTTCAGCGTGAGCTTCACCGTCTTCAAATGTGTGTTCATGCTGATGTCAACTCCTGTTAAAAAAAACAAACAGAAATATGCATCAGATACAAGCTTTTCATTTCAGTCACCAAAAAAAAGCACTTCACTTAGTACAAATAATAATAATAATACCAAAAAAATAGTTAAAAAAAAACATATACTGTTTCAAAGAGTTTGCACCATTTCCTAATTGTATATCTTTCTATTACATGAACTTGACATTAAGATAATGAACTGCTTTCCAATATAAAACAGAAAGTTCACTTAGTTGTTAGATCCAGGTCTCTTCAAGAAGAATCACAAAGAGAACCATTCATTTTGCGCCTACTTGATGGATAGGCAAAAACTATTCAAAACACTTGATTTTTGATCTTTAATTACTTCAAATAATGTAGATCAACTTCAACAGAGTGGATCTTATATTTGAATGTAGTGGGATTGAGTTTGAGTGGGAAGAATTTGGACTTGAATTCCTTCCGCATGTACCCAAGTCTCCCCCCCCCATATATATATATATATATATATATATATATATATATATATATATATATATATATATCTGTGTGTGTGTGTGTATATGTATATGTATATGTATATGTATATGTATGTATATGTATATATGTATATATATGTATATGTATATATATGTATATATGTATATGGAACTTGTCTAGTGAGAATCGGCCTCACCAAAAGCTTTGTGCAAACTCCGCCATGGGCCACTCCATGGATGATCCGAACTGTTCATCTTGATTTACATACTTTAATTAGGTTACCCAAAAAAATTCACACGATTGCAAACTTTTTTACCCACGCATCAAATGACATCTTTATTCTACAGGTAATATAACATACATTTTGTAACCGCTTAATGCATGACATCTTTATTCTACAGCTAATATAACATATATTTTGTAACCTGACATCTTTATTCTACGACTAATATAACATATATTTTGTAACCGCTTAATGCATTGATAAAAAAGTTCGAAATCGCGTGATTTTCTTGGGTAGCCTAATTAGAATATGTACACTAAGATAAACGGCTCAAATCATTCACGGCAGTGTTATCGAGGCGCGAGGCGCAGTGTGAGGCATAAAGGATCTAGCGCACACGAAGCGCAAGGCGCAAGGCGATCACCTCACTTCAATGAGACGCATATTTTTTTCTTTTTATATGGATGTATTATGAATGTATTCTTTTCTATGTATGGATGTATTATAGATTTCTTCTTTATATGGATGTATTCTTTTCTTCATATTGATGTATTATGGATGTATTCAGTGAGGCACATACTTCAGTGAGGTGCATGATTATAGATGTATTCTTTTTTTTTATATTCCAAGATATTGAAAAATGCATTAAAATTTACACTAAAAATTTACACTAAAAATGCATCAGAGACAGATTTATCTCTCTTTATTTCTCTCTCATTCTTCCTCTCTCTTGATCTCTTTCTCCTCTCCAGCTCTCCCCCCTCTTCCTCTCTCTCTCTCTCTTAATCTCTCTCTGTCTCTCTTCTCTCTCAGAAATGAGAGATTTGTCTCTGAGAGAGAAGAGAGACAGAGAGAGATCAAGAGAGGGTCGAAAGAGAGGAAGAGAGCTGGAGTGGAGAGTGCTTACCTGACGACGATGACGAAGGCGACGACAACAAATGCGGGGGCCCCTATGCCCTAGATCGGGTCGCCTGCAGTAAAAAGGTTAGTTTTTTTTCATTGTTATTTTTTATCCAACTTAAGCGGGTCGGGTTTACCCGCTAAATTAGCGGGTTGTAACCCGACCTGCCCCACAAACAATAAGCACATAGAGGCGATCGCCTCGCGCCTCGCGCGAGGCGCACACGAGACGCATTCGGGCACGCGTCTCGCCTGCAATGGGGGGCACATTGTTGCGCCTCACTTCACCTTGCGCCTGAGGCGCATCGCCTCGATCGCCTCTAACAACACTGATTCACGGAGTGACCCACAATGAAGTTCGTACGAAGCTTTTGGTGAGGCCAGTTCTCACTAGGAAAGTTCCTTATATACATATGCACACACACTTGTGTCATTCCGGAAAAGCTCGAGACCGAACCCTTCCCACTCAAATACAACCGTACGACATCCAAATACAAGATCCATTCCCTTGAAGCTGATCTACATTATTTCAAGTAACTAAAAATCATGTATTTTGAATACTTTTGTCTATCCATCAAGTAGGCACAAAATGAACAATCGAAAATAACATATTACTTAGATCTACGTCTTTAGATATACAAATTCTCGATCCGACCATTTCATCATGATCTAAACACTTAAAAACCCTCACACACCAATTTTTGTTAGATTTCAAATATTCTACACCGTTAAACTAACCAATTCACTATTTCAGCCGTCTATTTTGTGCCTACTTTATGGATGGTAAAAAAGGTTCAAAATACATGATTTTTTTGTTAAAATAATGTAAATCAACTTCAACGGAGTGGATCTTAATTCGAATATCGTAGGGTTGTTTTGAGTAAGAAGGATTCAACCTCGAATCCTTCTGGAATGACACAAGTCTCTCTATATATATAGACTCGTGTCATTCCGGAAGGATTCGAGGCCGAATCCTTCCCATTGAAATACAACCCTACGACATCCAAATACGAGATTCACTCCGTTGAAGTTGCTCTACATTATTTCAAATAATTAAAAATAAAAAAATTATGAGTAACATTAAATATGAGTTCCTCAAATAAAATGTTCGATTCTAACAAATAACAATCTAAAGATAAGAGCATAAAAGCCACAAAAGGCCATTGACAACAATGATTAAAACATGGAGAGCAGTCAAAGCAATTAGGAGCACTAAAGTAAGCACCGAATCATTAGCTTGAATGGTTTGACAATTTCAACAATAGAACTTTTCATTGAACATAAGAAGTTGTGCATTTCAACAACACATGATTGCACAAAGCTTTGCATATATGAGCATGATCATTGACCTTTTGGACCAAATATAATGTTGTATGCTTGTAAAATTCTAAAGATGCTTCTTTTCAAAGAGTAAAAGAAAGAAGAAAAAAGCTTGAAACTATCGCAGGACTAATTATTTCAAAATGTGACATATTTGGTTAAGTCAGCATGCATGAAGAAAAAAGTTAGAAGTATCTATGAAAGGTCAATTGACATCCACACGAAAATGCTTCAGATGGTATCATGCTAACTCTAACCTTTCTGCTAAGAAGCAGCAAATTCTTAGAAGATTTTTCCTAAGAATAAAAGTTTTCTATCACCTAGAGTCCTCCAAGTAGCCCTAAACTACCTCAAGAACAATAGAACCAAATGCATGATGATGTATGAGAAATGAGGAAGAAAACTTGGAGAAAGGTTCTGATGACATTTCAAAGAGCCTGTCAGAGCCAACAACCTCAATTGATGTGTCATTAGTTGAAAATTAATAACAAGGAAGTATAGTCATGTTCGTGGAGTAATCATGAATCCTGATAAGCCCAATACCTCAAAAGGTGATTCAACAAGTCACTTAGTTTAAAGGTTGGAAACAAAAAACTAATCATTATCATGAAAGTGAGTAAGGCCATCAATGTTTCAAAGTTTGAGGAACACAAGATATTTGTATAAGATAAAGAAATATGCATGGGATTAATATGATGAGCAACAGCTTGGGTCCTGTAATAAGGATGTAGTTAGATATTGGCATATTGCAATCAAAATTAAAAAGCAAGACGAGGAACATAGTGGTTTTGGGAATTTAACAGACTACATGCACAAGACACGCTGAAACCTTCCTTTTCATGTTCGGTGAATCTTAAAAGTTTAATGAGCACTTGTTTAAGAAGTGTTTTCACACCACCCAATTTAAGCAACTTGCAGAGTTTCTCACTTCCTTTCACTCCTTTCACTAATGAGTCAAAGATCAAATTGGTTTTTCTATGTTCAGTCTCAAAGACGAACGGGTAATGTGCATTTGCTAGAGTAAATGGGATCCTCAAATGGTTCAAACTTTGTCTAAAAGAATAATGGAAAAGACCAAATCCTTTCTTCTTTCTTCTATCTTTTTAATTTCTGTTAAATTCTGAAGACAAATAAGTCAAAGGTTGATCTAGAACAATGTGTCACAAGCAGTGTTTTAAATGTCGACCGACATTTTCGAAATGTCGACCGACATTTCGTTTTCAAGCCCTCACTGCCACGACATCCCCCCCACCCGCATTTGAAATGGCGTTTTGGAAAAGTCGGCCGACATTTCGGGAAAAATCCGATATGTCGGCCGACATTTTCCCGAAATGTCGGCCGACATTTTGGGAAAAACCCAATATGTTGATTGGGCTTGGAAGTTGAAACAATTGAGAAATTTTAACAATGGATTAGTGAATATATGCAAAATGTTTAAGTTAATTATACATATCCTAAACATATTTATATAGTTTTGCGTAAGTTGTGTATGCATTACCTTGATAAGAAATTTTAAATTACATTATTTAAGACATCTAGGATATATATTTGTTATCTATCATGACGTCCGAAATTTACTAAATGGCCCCGAAATATCTCCAAATCCGAAATCCGACATCTGATTACGACATCCGACATTTCCCTGATATCTAACATTTAAAACACTGGTCACAAGCAAGTTCAATGACATATTAAACCGGGTAAAGCTAATTTAGGAAGAATACTCTACTAGACAATTCACAGCAATAACCATGTTCCAATACCATGGGACCAGCCGTGGCCCGTGAAGGATGATCCAAAGTCAAGAAGCCCATGCGTGATCAAGATTTTATGACCATCAACCTAACCTGTGGCTCCTTATGACTTGGTACAAATTTTATGCTCAAGAAAAACCATGAAAGGCACTTCTCACAGAAAGCTAAAAGAATTAGTTTGTGATAAGGCAGGCTATGTTTATGGTGATGAAGTTTAAGCTCATGCAACCAACCGAAGCAATTTCCACACTCACCACAAGACACAACACTAGGTGACAAGAGACCATGTTGAGATTGACTCAAGGCGTTGCATCAACCTCGAAAGTATAATATAGCCAAAACTAAATGGAAATGCATTCCGAACTTCAACTCTTATGCTGCTTATCAAGTTTTTTTTTATCTTTACTATTCATTATATAAGTACATAACATCTGGCAGAGATTCCTGTTCTCTGCCATATCAAAGTTATATCCAAAAACTTAGCAGAAAACAAAGAGAGTTACTCCAAAATCTGTTTTCTCCAGCCACCATTAGATTTTTCATACAATCTTGATTCTGCATCACTGGGGATAGAATACTGGTCATATGCAGCATACAAGATTGAAACACACTTCCAACTGTCTAAAGATCTTGACAGGAAAAATCTTGGTTAATAAATGTATCATGCAAATGAAAGTTAACTACATCAGTTTTCACTTTGCTTTGCAGTTCGAACTCTGACACTAGCGGAAATCCTAATCATTTAATCACACCAACTTTGTGGCTTAAATATCTTAAGCAATTCACTGTCCTATAGAAAAGTTGCATTTCCCATGACTCATGCCGTACGTAAACATAGCAAAATTTCAAGGAGCAGTATTCTAACCCAGTAAGAGCGAACATTTTAAACTCACATAGCAACATAGTCTAAGTTTTAATGGGTAAAAGTTGCATCTCCTTCTTCCTCCTCCTCCTTCCTCCTCAAGTGATCGGTCGGTTTCCCACCGACAATGACAGTATACTAATACTACAGGATATTAGAAAGTTGGTGTAAAACAACTTTTTATGTGATAGATCAATATTCCTGTAGTCATAGATAGCATGATCAGGGCTAAATCCTACAAATAACACGAAGGATTAACAAATCTCCACCACCATTAAAACCCATCACATCATAACCCACCAAAGATCCCAAATTCCAAATTCCAATTTTCACTACCCATATACACACACTTTGATAAGTATAACAAGTAAAGAAATCCAAGTGACAAGGTTTCTCAAAAATCAAATTTCGCCCAAAACCTGCTTGTCTCACAACCAAATCCGTAAACTCAAAAATCATAGATGAATTGTTTCAGCTCCAACCAAGCCCTAGTTAGCCAACAACAAGTACAACACAAAAACTCGCAAAAGAGAGAGAATGATTGAAAGAACGATAGAAACCTGTAATGGTCCCATGGACGACAGTTCCGTTCTTGAGCTCGATCGAAACCGTCTCATTGTTCAGCTTCATCAAAAACCTAATAGAACGAACATAATAAAAAAATACAGCACATCAGAGCAAGGCACGAGAAATGGGGGGGAAAAAAGAGATCCGAGAAAAGAAAACGAAAAGTGAAATTTAAATGGAAAATAATTCTTGTTACCTGACGAGCTTCATGCCGAAAAGAGATCGAGAGCTGTGAGAGTGAAGGAAGAGAGAGAAACTGCCCGCTAGGGCTCCAAAGAGAAGGCGAAGAGTTTTGTTTTGAGAAGCGGGAGTCTTTAAAGTGGGCCGAGTTTAGGAATGGGTTGGGCTGGATCTAAACACGCGGTTCACTTGGGCCGGTTGGAACCAGACTGGATCTGGGCCTGATCCGGTAACTTTTTCCGAGAGGTTTGAGTTTAGGCTGACCCTGGGTCACCCTAATTTGTAATTCTCTGTCTCAATGCACTGATTCTTTCAAAGAATTGTTACATGTATGTGATACTTGTAATTGTTGAATTTCTCTTGCACACTTTCATATAAATCCAACAAGTATCAATTTAAAAAGAAAAGTGCAATATTGGATTGCACCCAAACTTTATGGTTAGTTCGGGTGGTTACATTTCAAATTTAACTCAGATTTAGATAGTAAGAATAAAAAAGAGTTAGAGGTTTACGATCGAACTTCTATAAATGTAGACTTATTTTGTTAATAGTGGAATAATTTGGGACTTTTAGTCTCCGCTTGTGACAATTGAGAAGAGACCGTGGGCACATCTGTTTCTTTTTTTAGGATTAGAAAATTTAGTGTAGCTAGACTAGAGTGTCAGCTTTTCAAAAATTATTTGACTGTAAAAAAATCATCCCACTAAAATTCAACATGGGGCGCACGAAATTTAAAAGTGAAGTCCGTGTTTGCCGCTTGTGCATTTCATCGTGGGAACACTGAAAACCATCAAAAAATTCATTAAGGCGTGTTTGGTTGCAAGGAAGTGGGCGGAAGTAAGGAAATGGGGAAGTATAATTGCTCACTTCCCTATCTATCCAAACACCGGAAAAGAAAAATAAGAAAACCCCTTTTTCCTTTTTTCTTCTCTCTTTTATACAACTATTTCCTCATTTTCAGAGTACTACAGTTAATTTTGTGGTCATGTAAATCTCATTTATAATAAGCTGTAGCATAAAATAGTTAATTTTTTTGTCATGTAAATCTCACTTGCATTCTAATTACATTCCATTTTTTATTTTTCTTAATTAATTTTTATTTTAATATTATTCTGCGGTCAACTTTGTGGTCAGCTTTTCTATTTCTACTTTCCATTACCATCCAAACACTGGAAAAGACATAACATTTTTCAAACCACACTTCCCAACAACATGCAAACACCAGAAACTTATCAACCAATTCCTAAGTTCCAAAGGGAACTATTACCACTTCCTCACTTCCTTACTTCCTCACTTTCACCCTTAACCAAACAGGCGCTAAAGCAAAGATTTGCACTCTCTGTTTTTGGGGCCGTTTGTTTTGCGTAAAACTCCGTAATTCGTAAATGACTTACTACCCAGTTACAGCTACGGCGTTTGTTTGGACCGTAATTCGTAAAAGACTTACGTAACTCAACTAACACTCACTTGCAACCCAGTTACCACTCACTTGCAGCTCAGTTACAGTTAATTTTGTGGTCATACAAATTTGTATTATTTTTTTATATTAATATTAAAATTTTTTAATATTTAACTTTTTTAATATTTATTTGCAGTATTAAAACTTTTAAAATCACCAAATAATTAATTTTGTGGTCAACTTTTTCACTTACCATTTATACATTACGACAACCAAACGCCGTAAAGTACAATACACTTTTCCACTTTACAATTTTATATTACCAACCAAACACCGTAAATTTTACATACATGTAACTTATTTACAATTGTAAAAGACTTTACCAATTACAACTACGAAGAATTACGGCCAGTTACGACAACCAAACAGACACCTTCTCATGCGGATCCCATGACAGAATTCCAGCCAAACGGGTCCTATACGGAGAACCTTGTAATGTCATATTTTTATTATACATAGCAAAAATATTAAAGTCAGAATAGTCTTAGTTCATCCATTTGCCAAACACACGTGGCATTCTAGTAACCTGACACCTGCACGCTGCATCCGCCACGTTGCATCTCTTCGCCACGTGTACTTCGAGTCTCTCCCGCCAGTACTAATAATTTCACGCCCTCTCTCACATACTCGCAAAGTGCAGTCTAGAAACAGAAACCAGACATGGCGATTTATCGGTACACCACCGGTGAGGATGACCGCCCAACAACCGCCGCCACAACGACCACCACCAGCAGCAACCACCCCGTACTCTACACCTCCGTCGCCTTCGCGGCCATCGGGCTCCCTCTGCTGGCGGCGGCCGGACTCACCCTCCTCCTGTCCGCCGCTGTCCTCGTGTTCTCTTCACCTCTACTGCTCCTCTTCAGCCCGCTACTCCTCCTGGCCGGCCTCGTCCTGGCCGCCTCCCTCGCGGGCTTCGGCCTGGCCGGAGCCGCCGGGTACGGCGGCGCCTGGATCCTCGGGCGGGTGTTTCGCGCGCTGGGGTGGAACAACGGGCACGTGGGCACGGAGGAGGAGTGGAGAGCAGTGCAGGAGACGCTGACGGAGACGAGGAAGAGGATGAGGGAGGAGGTGCGCGGTTTGGGAGGAGGCGGGCATTCTCACCGGAGGGTCACCGTACACGCACCAGAGGGCACGCGCGGGGGCGCATGACAGCAGCAAGCTTGTAGCAGACAGATTTTAATCTCTTTTGTTGCTTTATTTGATGTCCTGAATGTGTATCGTGCTGTATGGTTATTTTCTTGGATTTTACTTTGTTATCATGTTAAAAAAAAATGGAATTTTGTGCGTTTTAAGAAGAAACCGAATATGGGCGCTATTTTTTACTATGTTTGGATTTAAGGAATTGGTGTGTGAGGAAGTAGGAAGTAAAATTTATTTCCTTTAGGAAAAAGGGAAATGAGTAGTAAATTTTCTAGTGTTTGGATGGTTGTTGGGAAGTGTGGTTTGAAAAATGTTTTGTCGTTTTCGGTGTTTGGATGGTAATGAAAAGTGGAAATGGAAAAGTTGACCACAAAGTTGACCGCAAAATAATATTAAAATAAAAATTAATTAAGAAAATTAAAAATAGATTGTAATTAGAATGCAAGTGAGATTTACATGACCAAAAAATTAACTGTTTTATGCTATAACTTATTATAAATGAGATTTACATGATCACAAAATTAACTGTAGCACTCTGGAAGTGAGAAAATGGTTGTGTAAAAGAGAAATGAAAAAGGAAAAAGGGGGTTTTCTTATTTTCCTTTTCCGGTGTTTGGATAGATAGGGAAATGAGCAATTATACTTCTCCACTTCCTCACTTCACTCCGATTCCTTACATCCAAACACGCCCAAGGAAAATATGTTAGTTGCTATTATTTTAGATTTATTCGCTTCATGTATACCATCTAGCTTAGATTTCTGTGCACGAGAGCTAGATTTATTCACTATTTTATATTGCGAGTGATGAGTCCAATTGGTCCAAGAAGCGCATGTAGTCTTATCTTTGAGGAAAGTTTGGGTGTCATGCGTGAGTGGAAAAATCTATTTTGTTTTTTGGTTTTTGATTTGTAACGTGAAAGTGGTAGTTAAAAAGTTGATTATAAAATTTATCGTAAAATAAGAATTTGGGCATGAACATTGGAGTCCTTGGGCAAGAAGTATATATACATATAAATACACTTATTCCTTTTACTCAAAAAAATACACAATATTCTTGCCACAAAAATGATAAGAAAAATACATAAAAGAAAAAAGAAAAAGAAAATGTTGTGTGTTTGGATGTGATGAGATCAAAATGCGTCAACTTCTCATAATCTCAACGGACCAAAACCAATCACTTCACTTCTTGTGCTTACATATAACCAAAAACAAGTGGTACATTTATCAAGCATTTCTTTATTATATTATTATTGTCATTATTAAAACTGAGTGAAACGAGGATTGCTTACGTAAGTACTTCACACACAAATAATGTTCGTCTGTCTCTCTTCATCAGATAGAGAGAGAGAGAGAGAGTCGTGCCCGCTCGTCGCCACTCCTTTGCCGTCGTCGCCCGCATCTCTACCCTCAGGCCTCCTTCTTCCTACTCCTTTCCTCCTTCTTCCCCTCCTTTCATCAGCGCGCGAGAGAGAGAAAGAGAAAGAGAAAGCGTCACTGTTGCCCGCATCTCTACCCTGAGCCCTCCTTCCCCTCCTTTCATCAGAGCGCGCGAGAGAGAAAGAGAAAGAGAAAGAGAAAGCGTCACTGTCGCCCACATCTCTCCTCTCACCCCTTTTCTCCTTTCTCCTCCTCCTCCTTTCTCTTTTCCCTTTCGGTCGATTTCCATCATCACCAGTATACTAGTTATTTTTATATTCTCACTCTCCCTGCGAGTGCGAGAGAGCGCCACCCGCAAATGCTGCTCTCGTCTCTGTCTGAATCTATCACCGAGTACCATTTCAGGACTCATGGTGCAAAATCTGACGGAAACTTGAAGTATCGAAATCCAAAACACCTTTCAATTTTGAATCATCTGAGATTCTATTTGCCTGAAATCTTCCTGAAGCTTAGTAAGGTGGTATTTCTAGATGATGATGATGTTGTTATGTACAGAAAGACCTGACTGGACTTTGGGACATCAATCTTAAGGGGAAGCTGAATGGTGCTGTTGAGACTTGTGGAAAGTGCTTCCATCGGTTTGATAAGTATCTTAACTTCTCAAATCCTCTCATTGCTGAAACTTTTGACCCTCATGCTTGTGGCTGGGCTTATGGGATGAATGTGTTTGATAAGTACTATTGTTGTATTTCTCAAATAAACCCAATGGTTAATTTCTCCACTTAAAATTGAATGTGAATTGATCTGCTCCTTGTAGATGTCACAAATCAACTCTGCTGCATAGAGAATATTAATATTTGGAGCAACAACTGTCAGAATAAAGTCCTGTGATAACCCATGTTTGATCTGTTTATTTGCTGGTACTTTGTGAGGAAATGTGAAGCCGGGGCTCATTAGGGTTTGAGGCCACAAATGTATATGCTTGTTAGTTATATGTCATCACATGCGGGTTAGCTCCTTCACGCGTCTTCGCGCGCTGTGAGCTGTCCATCACAACTGATGAACGGCCTGTTAAGGAGAGAGGAAAAAAAACGTGCTTTGTGATGATACCCACAAAATATATTTTTGTTTTTCTCTCCCCCTATCGGGCCGTCCATCAACTGTGATGGACAGCTGACAGTGCGCAAAGGACCGGATGGTCCTTCGCGCCGAAGAGCTAACCCGCTCCCCACACAAACACCCTGACACATCCTCTCAAACACAAAATGATATGCTGAAATATATGGATAAGGTTCCCGTCTTCCTTCACATCTCTCTTTCTAACGCAAGAAAGATTTGATGTCAGCTTGATAGTCGGTCTTCAAACATTTTCAGGTTTTTGATGGAGCTTTTTGCTCCACAGATCCCCTTCCGATGGAGAACAAGCTTAAATGATAATGATGAATTAAGGAATGTAACCATTATATTGTGATCTTGATGAGATGGTTTATGGACTCTTACCTTTTCTTTTTCTTTTTCAATATCTTCGTAACATCTGAGGGTTTATTTTTGGTCACATGGAGAAGGGTTCTCAAAGCTGTTTTTTCTCTAGAAAACTTGATTCTATGATTTGTTAAATTTGCAGGAAATATTAGTGTAAGGTACATCTCTCTCTCTCTCTCTCTCTCTCTCTCTCTCTCTCTCTCTCTCTCTGCGCGCGCGCGCTGAAAATTTGCACTTTCAACTGGTTAATGTGTCGGTAAAGAAGAGTTTAAACTTTTCTTTGTTGGAACCACCAGTGTCAAAGTAGAGATGCGCCAGAGAATAGTCACCAAACACAAGAATAAAGCAAATAAAGAAGAAAATGAGAACACAAGATTTAACGAGGTTAGGCAATTTGTCTACGTTCTCGGTGCACCCCTCTTTATATAGACATGAAGTCCGTCAAGAAAAGGGAAACTAACAACTCCAAATTCGGATCAGAAATGAATTCAGATTCTGCTCAGATTCGCCTAGAATCCTTTCGCTGTCAACAGCATGTCGACAGTTCTCTGACAAGCCCCACTTTTGGTAAAACGTTGTTGACATCACAAAGTGGCTGCTGTCGACAGCTCGCTTCAGCAGCTGAGCGTATCAAAGTCTGACTGTCGACAGTCCACAGTCCAAAGCCTTATTCTTTAAAAACTCCATCATCTAACTTTTTATTCTTCTCTCTCCCCCCCATAATTCTCCACCTTAGTGAAGATGTTTCAAATCCGAGCCGAACTTAACACGGTACCACGTCAACTCCAACAGGTTGCACCAGTGTGCTTGCCTATGTATCCTTACCCAGAGGATCAAGTCATCAGTTCATCCAAACAAGCTCCACCGAGTTCAAGCAACTGGAAAGATTTGGAGTAACTCCTTGCTATCTGCAAACTTCACTCCCTGAATATCGACGGGATTTTCCTTCGTGTGAATTTTCTGTAACTCGATGTCACCCTCCTCAAGAATCTCCTGAACCAAATGGAACCTGATGTCGATGTGCTCCGTCCTTACATGATATACCTGGTTCTTTGCGAAATAGATAGCACCCACGCTATCAAAATTGATCTTCAACAGACCCTGATCAATCCCTAAGTCATCGAGCAACCTTTGAAGCCAAATTGTCTCCTTCATAGCCTCTGTCATGGCCATATACTCGGCCTCCGTATTAGACAATGTCACAGTAGATTGCAAAGTAGAGCGCCAGCTTACCAGTGCTTGAGATAGTGTAAACACATATCCCGTTGTTGACCGGCGTTTGTCAAGATCTCCAGCGTAGTCAAAATCAGTGTATCTGATACACTTCTGCTTACCTGTAACATCCTTCTTGGATACTAAACCAACGTCTATGGTACCTTTGATGTACCATAGAATTCACTCCACTGCCTCCCAATGGTCCTTTCTGGCTACTAACCATTGAGACAACTTGTGACAAATCGTGTCTTGTACACACCATTGCATACATGAGACTATCGATTGTGCTAGCATAGGGCATGTGAGTCATGTACTCGCGTTTTTCAATAGTAGTAGAAGACATAATAGCCTTTAACTTGAAATAAGGAGCTAATGGTGTACTTACAGACTTGTCATCATTGATGTTGAACTTCTAAAGCACATTCTTCAAATACCCCTTTTGCGTCAAGCTAACCATGCCACACTTGCAGTATCTCTCAATCTCCATGCCTAGCACCTTCTTTATTTCACCAAGATCTTTCATCTCAAATTCGAAAGATAAGTCCTTCTTCAATTTATCAATTGCGGATCTGCTCTTAGAAGCGAAGAATGTATCATCCACATACAATAGTAGATAAATGTACTCTCCACCAGGTAGCTTATTGTAATACAACACATGAATCATAATGGCTTCGTGTGTAGCTCTTGCCTCTTACGAAACTGTTGAAACGCTTGTACCACTGTCTTGCGGATTGCTTTAATCCATATAGTGATTTCTTCAGTTTGCATACTATATTCTTCTTTCCTGAAGTTTTGATCCCCATCGGCAGAGACATGTAAATTTCCTCTAGAAGATCGTCATGGAGAAAGGCGGTCTTCACATCGAGCTGATCAAGTTCCAACTTGTACTGTGCTATCTGTGCCAACAAAATCCCGAATAGACAAGTACTTCACAATGGGTGAGAACACCTCATTATAGTCAATGTCTTTCCATTGAGCATAGCCTTTAGTTACCAATCTGGCTTTATAGCGTACAGTATCACCTTTGAGAGATCCCTATTTCTTTGCAAATACTCACTTACAACCAATCGCCTTCTTAGCCTTGGGCAACTCTGACAATTTTCAAGTGTCATTTTTGTATAGAGAATTCATTTCTTCCATTAGCATCCTTTCACATCTTGGACTCCGAACTAATTTCAGTTTTTCAATATGCAGGCAGGATTGTCTCTTCAACGACTGAGAAAGTATAGGTTACAATCATATTTGTAGTGAGCCAACTCAGCTTACGTGAATTCCTGGGCTCTTCCAACTGCAATGGATTCTTGAACATCACCCATAGCCTGTCCTTGATCATCATCATTATCAGCATCCTGATTGGCTACATAATCACTACCCTGTGTCACCACGGGTATAATCTCCAATGATATTGTCTTATCTAGAGATGATGAAGTAGCATCACTCTCCACCTACTGTGATATCCCTTTGATCTTTTGACTCTCCACCTGCTAAGAGTTTGTAGGATTCACCAATGAAATCTCATCAAACGTGACATCTCTAACTTTCATTCAGAGATCTGTCTACAATCTTATGCCTTATCTTTTAAAAACTCCATCCTCTAACTTTTTATTATTCTCACTCTCTCTCCCCCCACACCCTTAGCATCGTAACACACTCTGTTACTACTTTTATGCTCCTTTGTGCTTATACAATAGGGGAGAAAAAAATTAACTGTCTGAAATTTTCCATAGCACGAAAATTCATTAGCCACTTGTTTGTTGCTTTTATTCACAGAATTTTCAAGCTAGGTAAGACAGAACCAAATGTCCTTTTACCATTCAGAGGCATTTTCTTTTGCTTCTTTTATTCAATGCTTTTAGGAATAGGCGCATTATTTCTCCCTTGTTTTGCTTAGCTTGTTTTGTTTTGTTTTTTTTTTTTTGGCAAAAAAATTCAGATGAACTCTGTTTATGAGAAAATGACCCAGATGTTTGTTTGAGGCTGATTTTTCTTTCCTTTTAATTTCTTTTATCACCTCGAAAGGTGAATTTCATTCTCACATAATTGAGATATGCTGTCTGAATTATCATCTAGTTAACTTTTTTTCAGTTTTCACCCTGGCATCAAATTCTTAGATCCTAATCTCCAATGTGTGTTGATTCCAGGAACCATGATAGGCAGCTATGGAAGTTGGGATCTCTTCCTCCATGGCTGATAACCTTCTACAAACTGCACATTTTCTCTTGTTCGATCTTGGCATGTGCTTGGCCTTGGGTATGATGAAGATGTGAAGGAGCAGGACATTAAGCACGCGGCAGCAATACACTATAATGGGAACAAGAAGCCTTGGTTGGAGATTGGAATGGCAAAATACCATAAATACTGGTCTAAATATGTGAATTATGATCAAATCTATCTACGACAGTGTCACATCATTCCTTAGCAGCACATCGTCAAACAAGATATCTCTTTATCTTACTCGTCAAACAGTGGCCTGGTGTGTGTATATATTTTGTAGTTTTCAATTCTTTGATTCATTATTATTTTTTTTTTTTACCTGTAAAGTCCAATCGATTTTGACTCATCACTTGGTTAAGGTTGAGCTACCATTTTTCCCACTCCCCCACGGCTTAATGCAATTGTACAGAGATTTATAACAAGAAAATTTTATTGATCTTTGGTGTCTTCTTTCATTTGATGCAACTCAACAATTCATTTTGCAGCCATTTGTTACAGTTCTATTCATGTCCATTGTGCCCGTCTTATTTAATTAAGAACATGGAAGCAAGGTTTCAGAGGATGACTTTCGCCTGATGCAACTCCAATTCAAGTATGTGCTTAACCTGTAAGATAGTGTTGCAACAGTATGTAAAAACTGCGGCTTCGAGGTATGAAAAGCTTCAGTTCTTTATAATTGTGGGTTGTTTATCTGATATCAACCCTATAGGAGTTGGGAAAAATCACTAGCTGATGCAACTAAGGGCAGCAAATAGGGCCAATATTGAGTGCAATGTTGACCAACAGATGCAATATACTCAGAGACAAACTATCATCAAAACAGAGGGAGTCTGCATTTCATCCAATAAATGGTAGCTGGTGTGATTTCCCACCTCCAACCTTAAAAATAAAAACATTTACGGGCTTAAATGCATTTAAACTGTATACAATTTAAATACAAGAAATGTAAACTGTTGGAATATGAAGAATATATATGTGAATTTTTGAATTGAATTACGGCAAGATCCGTTGATCAAATCAATTGGATGATGGTTGGAACATGTTCTCCTTCCATTGGGGATGAACGTGGTATATTCACATGTTCTATTCCGACTTCGAATGAATGAGATATTCAAGTCTAAAGATTGCCTAATTCAAAGCTAAAATGGGACTAAAGGTAGCTAAAAGCATTTAATCCCACATTGGCCATGGGATGGAAGTTCGTAATATTTAAATAGAGAAAATTGAGAACAAAGGGCGTGCTCTTTGGGTACTTGGAGTTTTCGCGCGCGATTGGGAGGGAACCATGCACGCGCCGCCGCTGGCGGCGGCCGGCCGGCGCCTGTGCCAGTGCCGGGCTCGGGTTCGGGTTCCCTACCCGGCCTGATTCTTTTTGAATCAGGTCTCACGAGTATGGGTTACGCGAAGTATACCCGCTCCGCTATCCGGATCCGAACCGCTCCAGTTGGATAGACAACAGTTGCGACTGTTGGGTCGAACCATTGCAACGGTTCAGACCGAACCGTTGCAACCTTTCGTTGGGTTCGGACCCATTGACCCCTCCTGAAGCGCTATAAATAGCGCTCCAGTTTCTCATTCTAAACACACAAAAACGATAATCTCCTCCTCTCTCTGAGTTCTAAAGTAACTTCCAGCGAGAAGTGGGAAAGTCAGTTTCCGAAGCGATCATCTCTCTCTCTGAGTTCTAAAGCAACTTCCAACGAGAAGTGGGAAAGTCAGTTTCCAAAGCGATTATCTCTCTCTCTGAGTTCTAAAGTAACTTCTAGCGAGAAGTGGGAAAGTCAGTTTCCGAAGCAACTTCCAAAGGAGATTCTGCAAAATTCGTTCTGAAAAAGGGCTCAGAAAATTCAACAGATTCTTGAAATAGAATTGTTTTCTGAATCTGGGACTTCCGAAGAAGAATTTTCTTCAACCTTTCTTCTTCCTCTACAGTGGGTGCTCCTCCAAAGTAAAGGCAAATATTCACCCGAAATTTGTCTTTGTCCCGCTACTTCAACATCCTGTGAAGGTACTAGTTGACTACGGTTCGACCGTACGGTGATTTGGTAGTGCTATCCAAATACCGTGAAAGAGTGTTGTATCTTGGGAGACCAGCGTCCAGTAACCTGTTAGCACCGGTGCGGGGGACGTAATTGTCTTAAGGAGATTCGCTCTAAGCGTACCTCACTCCAAGTACTGTATAAGTGAATTAATTTCTTTATACAGGGGATATACTGATATTCAGTATATTGAGACTGATTTAGATTCAGTCTAATTGGTGTTTAACCAAGGAAGAAAATTGAAAGGTGATTCTTAAATTAAGGAACGTTCTATTGAACGGAAAACCTCCCACCTGATATTTGCCGACCTGGCCAATTAGATTGTTGATATTTCAATGATCTTGAATAGTTGTCAGATTGATTCCTGTTAAGCAGAAAATTCCAACAATCTTAAGACATTTAAAATTATTGAAGTTTCTTACTTCTGTTCTGCTTGAACTTGAAGAAAATATCTGAGACTAATCAAGATAGCTCTAGCAAGGCACCAAACATGCAGCTACAAGCTTTGATACCTACTCCACTTCCTAACCCGAAGCCGGAGAAGCCAGGAAAATTTGACAGCACAGAATTCAAGAGGTGGCAACAGAAGATGCTCTTATACTTGACCACTCTTCATCTGGCCAGATTCCTGCAAGAAGATCCACCAGAGCCCGCAACTGATGCATAGACTCAATGTGACTTCCTTTGCCGAAATTATATTTTAAATGGACTGGATGACTCTCTTTACAATGTCTACAGTCCTATCACAACGGCAAAGAAGTTATGGGCCAGTCTTGACAAGAAGTACAAGACTGAGGATGCTGGTAGCAAGAAATTCGTCGTAGGACGATTTCTGGAGTACAAAATGGTGGACAGCAAGACTGTAATCAGTCAGGTGCAAGAGTTCCAACTTATCTTGCACGAGATAGAAACCGAAGGTATGATTCTACCTGAAACCTTTCAGGTTGCTACTATCGTGGAGAAACTCCCACGTGCGTGGAGAGATTTCAAGAATTACCTGAAGCACAAGCGAAAGGAGTTGAAGTTGGAAGATCTCATTGTGAGGCTTCGAATCGAGGAGGACAACAGAAAGTCCGAGAAAAGGAGCAGTAAGAACTCCTATGAAGCAAAAGCCAATGTGATCGAAGACTCAAAGGGAAAAGCGTCTACTTCCAAAGGCTTAAAGCGGAAGAAGACTTCCCAGGGGTACAAAGGCAAGGTCCAAGAAGGCAAGAACATGCGCTTCAAGGGAACCTGCTACATCTGCAACAAAGAAGGGCATAAGGCGAATGAATGTCGCAGCCATCTTAAAAAGAATAAGAAGAGCCATCCACAGGCAAACTTGACCGACCATGAGTCGTCAAGCCTTTCAGCTGTGGTGTCAGAAGTGAATCTGACAATCAACAATAAGGATTGGTGGGTAGACACTTGGGTTACTCGGTACATCTGCTTTGCGAATTTATTATTCTCTGAATATCAAATACTAGAGTAAGATGAGCAACTATTCATGGGAAACTCAGCCGTCTCAAAGGTTGAAGGAAAAGGCAAGGTCATCCTGAAGTGGACATCTGGAAAAGAGCTTACTCTGAACGATGTGCTACATGTTCCAGATATCCGCAAGAATTTGATCTCTGGATCAATACTTAGTAAGAAAGGATTTAGAATGATTTTTGAATCAGATAAATTTGTACTTACTAAGGGAGGAATGTATGTGGGAAAAGGTTATCTTGTTGATGGACTTTTTAAAGCCAATGTTGCAGTGGTAGATAAAAAGTCTGTGTATTTGTACCCGAAGCTTATAAATAAAAGAAAATCTTCTGTTTACTTGCTTGAGTCTCCTATTTTGTGGCATGCTAGATTAGGGCATGTAAATTATAAGTCATTAAAGAACTTGTCTAATCTGGGATATATTCCTAAACTCAACTTGGAAGAAATTTGCAAGTGTGAGATTTGTGTTGAGGCCAAGTTGGCGAAAAATTCATTTCACTCAATTGATCGAAATACAGAACCTTTAGGGTTAATTCATAGCGATCTGTGTGACTTGAAGTTTATGCCAACTAGAGGCGAAAAGTATTTTATTATTTTTATTGATGACTGTACAAGATACTGATATGTGTATCTTTTAAACAGTAAGGATGAGGCAATGAATATGTTTATAACATATAAAGCCGAAGTTGAGAATCAACTCAACAAGAAAATCAAGATTCTAAAATCCGATAGAGGTGGAGAATATGAATCAAATGATTTTAGTGAGTTATGTGCTAAATTTGGTATAATCCATCAAACAACAGCACCATATACTCCTCAGCAAAATGGAATTGTTGAACGGAAGAACAGAACTTTGAAGGAGATGGTCAATTCCATGCTCGTAAGTTCTGGAGCTCCGCAGAACTTGTGGGGGGAAGCTCTATTAACTGTAAATTATATTCTAAATAGAGTACCCCACAAGAAACTTGGTCTTATACCATTTGAGTTATGGTATGGAAGGACACCTTCCTACCATTACCTCAAAATGTGGGGGTGCCTTGCAAAGGTACTAGCACCATTACCTAAAAAGACTAAGTTGGGAGCAAAAACTATGGACTGCATATTCATAGGCTATGCCTTGAATAGTAATGCCTACAGATTTCTGGTTCATAAATCAGAAATACCAGATATTCATGTAACATGATTATCGAATCTAGAGATGCTGTGTTCTTTGAAGACATCTTTCCATACAAACGGGAAACAGATAAGACTCTGGGAAAATAACACATGAGATGGCGTTCAGGGACGAAAGCCCTGAGGAACCGACTGTTAATGCGGAAACTGAACCAAGAAGAAGTCAGAGATCTAGAATCTCAAAATCTTTTGATCCAGATTTCATAGCATACGCTATGAAAGCGAGCCTCAAACATTTAAAGAAGCTATGTCAACCCCAGAAGCACAAATGTGAAAGAAGTTATAAATAGCGAAATAGAATCCATACTAAGTAATCATACTTGGGAATTGGTAAACTTGCCTCCTGGCAGTAAACCATTAGGTGTAAGTGGATTTTCAAAAGAAAAATAAAACCCGATGGATCTATCGATAAGTACAAGGTTAGATTAGTAGCCAAGGGTTATCGACAAAAGGAAGGACTTGACTACTTCGATACTTATTCACCAGTAACAAGAATAACGTCCATTCGGATGTTAATTGTAATTGCAGTTTTGCATAACTTAGATATCCATCAAATGGATGTCAAGACTGCATTTTTAAATGGTGAATTAAATGAAGAGATATATATGGAGCAACCTGAAGGATTTATAGTCAAGGGCCAAGAACACAAGGTGTGTAAATTGGTAAAATCCTTATATGGTCTAAAGCAGGCTCCAAAACAATGGCATGAGAAATTTGATAGTGTCATGATCAAAGACGGATTCACTATCAATGAATGTGATAAGTGTGTTTACACAAAAACAGTTAGAATTGCATGTATCATTGTTTGTCTTTATGTAGACGACATGTTGATACTTGGGACTAATATTGAAATTATTAAGTCCACTAAAAGAATGTTATCCAACAGTTTTGACATGAAGGATCTGGGGGTTACTGATGTAATTTTAGGAATTAAAATCACCAGAACACCAGATGGAATCAGTCTATCTCAATCTCACTACGTGGATAAGATGATAGAAAGATTCAAGGATCATGGGATAAAAAAGAATACAAATCCTTTTCTCCCACACGTTCACCTTCATAAGAATACAGGAACTAGAATACGCCAGTTGGAGTATTCTCAGATTATCGGAAGTCTAATGTATTTGATGAATTGCACTAGACCCGATATTGCTTACGCTGTAAGCAAGTTAAGTAGATACACTAGTAATCCTAGTGATCTACATTGGACCGCTCTACTACGAGTATTGGGTTATGTATCACATACCAAGGAATATTGTCACGCCCCGATCCTGCGGGTACGGAGACGTTACTGCGACGTATATACGCAGGTCAGAAATACCCTCACGTATATACGCTAAGCATCAGTACAGGCAAGAATCAGAGTACGGAAGCAAGTGGTGCATTATACATTCCAACATATGAGTACAATTACAAAGTTATCACCAGAGGTGATCCAATATTACATGAATATTACATCACTGACATGCGTAATTGCGAGATTACAAGCAGATGTACATGGATGAATAGTACAAAGGGCACTCACGAGTTTACTAAAGGAAACTCGAGAGGCACACAGGGGGCCTGGAAGGATAAGACTCTGGACGGTCTGCTGGAGATCCACGCTTCAGCTGCGCCACTCTGATCAGCAACTGGAAGAATCCATAAGCTCCAAGCTCCATGACCTGGACATGAGAATCCAGGGGAGTCAGATGAAACTCCCCAGGCGAGTGGTGAAGCAAAAGCCAAGTGGCGAGCAAGGGTAAGTACATGTAAAGCGATAAAACCAAGTAAAGCCGAGGACGAGCAAATCTGATTGTATGGTTTCAGATCACGGCTCCATGAGACTAGTACGTCGAAGGAATAATCCAAACAAGGAAACCCTCATCTATATACCTTTATCTCATGTTACCAAAATCCAAGCACATACAACCCGATTGTAATCAGGGCATGGCAAGAAAATGAACAGGAGGCAGGTGGATACAAGGAATAAAGCAGGGCATGAGCAGTTAATATAATAATACTCATAAAGCCGGAAATCCGAAGTAAAACCAGTACAAGCAAATATGGTAAGGCATATCACAGATTCATAGCCGTTTAAGTTGCAGGCTTCAGTATGCGTCCCATTCCACATACCTCTACTTACAACTTAAAGAGCCGGTTATTATCTTGACACTTTATTATTACTCGTCTTACCCTGATATCTAGCTATGTGAACTAGCGTCCCAGCACACATAGATCCATATCCAAGTAAAGCAAGGTTGTTATTGGAAACTAGCGGGGGTATCAACGAACTATGTTTACAGTGGGTCCCGTACATACCCGGGACCACGGCCCAGGATTGTTCCGTTGCTTGGTGACGGAACCTGCCGCAAGGCTAACAGGAGGGACTTATGTATGCCCTTATCATGATGGTACCAGGAAGGAGGGAGCCAGCACTCCCCTCGGTCGCCTGGAGGCCCACAGGTCAGACCGAAGTTTTAGTTGCACAACATGCCTAATACCACTGTAAACACGAACACATATTGATAGCCGCAAGTTTCCCCCGACCCAATGCAAGTTGTTCCTTTTATGATTTATTAGATGATTATCAGATTCCGGGAATGAGCAAGAACAAGTCAGGAATGCCAGGAATACAGGTATCACAGGAGTACTGGTTCGTACTATAATGCCGGAATACCAGAATGACCAAATCGAGTAATACTCTAGGATCGGGCCCTCGGTTCAGACTAGGGCTGACTCCGAGTCCACGAATCCAAATCCAAGACAAAACGTTCATATAAATAATTCATAATACAAAACAAATACAAGAAGTAAATCGAAAAATACGATCGAAAAATCTGAATACGCAACTAAGTACGTATTCCGAGAGCAGGGTGTTACAAATATGCCTTGAGATATAGACAGTATCCACCTGTACTTGAAGGATACAGTGATGCTAATTGGATTGCAGATTCTGAGAAATCAAAATCAACTAGCGATACGTATTTACTCTAGGAGGAGCAGCGGTATCTTAAAAATCTTCTAAGCAAACATGTATTGCCCGTTCCACTATGGAATCGGAATTCATAGCCTTAGATAAGGCCGGAGAAGAAGCAGAATGGCTTCGACAATTCTTGAAAGATATACCATTATGGCAAAAGTCAGTGCCCGCTATATGTATACACTGCGATAATCAAGCAGCTATATCTAGGGCACAAAATGTTATATACAACGGTAAGTCTAGATATATTCGTCGTAGACATAATACCGTGAAGCAGTTGCTCTCAAATGGAATTATCTCTATTGACTTTGTATCGTCAAAGGATAATTTAGCGGATCCACTTATTAAGGTTTAAGTGGAGAGCGTATAAACTGCGCATCGAGGAGAATGAGTCTAAAAGCCTAACCTTACCGAGTCAGCTTAATGGAAACCTCACTTAGCGACTGGAGATCCCACGGACTAAGTTCAAGAGGAAAAACTAGTTATGATTGACTCAGCAAGTAAGCACTTGGGAGCTTGACTTCAATCTATTCCTAAGGTGCACATAAGTGCTTTTCTACAAGTGGATTAAGGATAAGCTTAACGCTTTTAATGATGCCTATATCTTGTTACTAAACAAGTGGAGTAGAGTAGACTACTCTTAATAGGACGATCACCTATGTGAGTATAGAGTTGGGTCAGCTCTTTGGAAATTTCTATAGAGGCTGTTATTCCCTAAAGATACTCTCTGAAACCAAGAATGTCCAGGGCCAAAACGGACACAACCGAGAACCAAAGTTGATTTAGAAAGTCACTGTGTGAAGCTTGTTGACTTGGCTTACACTAACGGTTAACAGTTCAAGACCTAATTCACTGATTAGCCAGTAAGTCCGATAAAGCTTTCGCTATGGAAGGTTCAAGACCTAGTTCACCTATCCTGATGCAGTTTCTTTTCTAAAGTACCTTTCATAATAGAGTCAGTCTCTTTGTGTGTCATTTCCTTGAATCTCCATTCATTGTGGGGGATTGTTGGAATATGAAGAATATATATGTGAATTTTTGAATTGAATTACGGCGAGATCCGTTGATCAAATCAATTAGATGATGGTTGGAATGTGTTCTTCCATTGGGGATGAACGTGGTATATTCACATGTTCAATTCCGACTTCGAATGAATGAGATATTCAAGTCTAAAGATTGCCTAATTCAAAGCCAAAATGGGACTAAAGGTAGCTAAAAGCATTTAGTCCCACATTGGCCATGGGATGGAAGTTCGTAGTGTTTAAATAGAGAAAATTGAGAATAAAGGGCATGCCCTTTGGGTACTTGGAGTTTTCGCGCGCGATTGGGAGGGAACCATGCCCGCTCATGCGCGCGCCACCGCTGGCGGCGGCCGGCCGGCGCCGGGCTCGGGTCTGGGTCTGGGTCTGGGTCTGGTTCGGGTTCGGGTTCGGGTTCTTTTTGAATCAGGTCTCACGAGTATGGGTTACGCAAAGCATACCCGCTCCGCTATCCAGATCCGAACCGGCCCGCCAACGGACCCTCCCCGCTATCCGGATCCAAACCGCTCCAGTTGGACAGGCAACAGTTGCGACTGTTGGGTCGAACCCTTGCAACGGTTCAGACCGAACCGTTGCAACTTTTCGTTGGGTTTGGACCCATTGGCCCCTCCTGGAGCGCTATAAATAGCGCTCCAGTTTCTCATTCTAAACACACAAAAAACGATAATCTCCTCTCTCTCTCTCTCTCTGAGTTCTAAAGCAACTTCCAGCGAGAAGTGGGAAAGTCAGTTTCCGAAGCGACTTTCAAAGGAGATTCTGCAAAATTCGTTCTGAAAGAGGGCTCAAAAAATTCAACAGATTCTTGAAATAGAATTGTTGTCTGAATCTGAGACTTCCGAAGAAGAATATTCTTCAAACCTTCCTTCTTCCTCTACAGTGGGTGCTCCTCCAAAGTAAAGGCAAATACTCACCCGAAATTTGTCTTTGTCCCGCTGCTTCAACAATCTTGTGAAGATACTGGTTGACTACGGTTCGACCGTACGGTGATTTGGTAGTGCTATCCAAATACCGTGAAAGAGTGTTGTATCTTGGGAGACCAGCGTCTAGTAACCCGTTAGCACCGGTGCGGGGGACGTAATTGTCTTAAGGAGATTCGCTCTAAGCGTACCTCACTCCAAGTACTGTATAAGTGAATTAATTTCTTTATACAGGGGATATACTGATATTCAGTATATTGAGACTGATTTAGATTCAGTCTAATTGGTGTTTAATCAAGAAAGGAAATTAAAATGTGGTTCTTAAATTAAGGAACGTTCTATTGAACGGAAAACCTCCCACCTGATATTTGCCGACCTGGCCAATTAGATTGTTGATATTTCAGAGATCTTGAATAGTTGTCAGATTGATTCATGTTAAGCAGAAAATTCCAACATAAACAACAAATATGAAACCTCAGCAACATTTTGATTTGTAAGAATATACATATGTTCTCCTTTCTTCAATTGGTGATGCCCTTCATCGCGTGGTTATTCTTCTTTCCACACTGGAAGGATACCCTGAGCTGCCAACCTCTTCTCAACCCAGAAGACAATGTGGTTGGCTGTGATTTTTCTCTCATCAATGAGAAAAGGCTCTACAGTGCTGGCTCCTAACCCATGTGATGACAGGGAGAACGCTTTCGGTCCTGCGAGAGGAGAAGCCAAATGTTTAAGTTGCAGGAGCCCTTGTATGCATGCTCAAGGAGCACCCGGGCATGATATCGATATGAAGTAGAAGATGGTACCTGTAAGGACTCCATCTGGAAAGAATGCCCAGAAGTAGTAGGGTACATCTTTCTTTAAGAAAGAACCTTCCAACTGTGAGTAATGGATTGAACAGAGGTTAGAGTGCTTGTAAATAGACTTTTCCTATCATTTAGTTTCGACTTTCGACCATCTATTATGGAAATTTGCCACAAAATTCTGTATGGCCCTGATTGTTTGTCAGTAGTTGAGCAAGGGAGATTGAAGGCTCAGGTAGGATTTCAAGTTTGTTATAATAATGAGGTAAAAATTATTTTAAGCATATTGCAGTGAAATTATAAGTAGTAAACCTCCTCTTGTTTCCTACTTATATGATATTATCCTGCTAGTCATACTTGCAAATAAAAAACAAAACTATTTTCATAGGTCCATATGCTAGTAAACTGATAATACTAGATGGTAATAACTGAAGAAAGTAAAGATGAATGAATGTTTTCTTTGGTTCATACAGTTCATTATGTTAATTAGAATTTAGATAGACAGGCAGAGTTCATGGTCAGTAGAATTTAGATATCCTCTAGCTGATGGGAGAAGTTTGAAACGCTTTGATTGTGTTTTCTCTCCGAACTTTTCATGTAATTTAGAAGTCATGAGCTATTCGATGAGTGTCGCTTGAGATAGTCCTCAACCCTGAGAGTGTGGTTGTAACTGTGAAATGGGAGCACTCTTCGAAATCGAGCAAGTTGTAAGCTAATGAAAACTGGTGGAAAAAAGGGTGGATTTATTGATATTTGTTTGTGGAGATCGACATAGCATTCCTATGGGCCATAAGCAAAAAAAAAAAACCCTCATCTTCCAGCTATGCTTCAGTTTTTAAGCACTATTTTCTTCATCCTTCTTCAATAAAGGCTAGACCCTATGTTAATGCCAATTCCTTTTATATGTCTCCCATTCAATAAGAATGATAGGGATACTGAAGTGGTGAATTCAGTTAACTAACCCTGTTATCTTGAAAGGAGAGCTCAATCAATGAGAGGTCTTCTTCAGCCTCAAGAGTAGCTTTCAGTGAGGGGATGACATCCTCTTCCATCATCTGAGGCAGAGCTTTTACAGGAGGCTTTTTCGGCTTCGCAGGAGCAGCCATTGCCTGTGCAGGTGCAGCTTCCTTTTCAGTACCTGCAGGAAGACGCGATCCGTACACGATTCATACTTCTGTCATGATATTCAAACGTCCAGAATCACATTTATGCATTACCAGTGGCAGCAGTGGATTCTATGGCTGATGTTGCCTTCGCAGAATCTGCCTCCTCCTTATCAGTAACTAGAACAGGAAAGATACAAGCCTTAGTGTTTTCAAAATGTCTGTGAGTTAAAAAATGTTTTTAACATGTACAGATACCAGGCTACCAGTGGCAGTGGAGGAGGGTTCTTGGGCTGCACAACGCAACACGAGGCAGCGATGAACACCGGATCTTCCTGCTTCGTGCTGCCAGTAACCGATGGATGGAGAGCAATCGGTTATGGTCCTCAGCGGCCTAACCAGAGGGCTGTACACGTTGATGGACCGAGACGCCATTCTTTGATGGAGGAAGTGTTCTCAATTGATCACCTGAGAATGTTGGACAAATTTGATAGCATCTGCACTGAAGAGTGGAAGTAGGCAATGTCTGGTTTTGGAGAAGGATTGGGAATGTGAGAATGATCTGTGTGTGGGTGGGTGTGGGGATGATGATGATGATGCTTAGTTTTTGTATGGAGAGAGAAGAGGGGTGTAAATAGAGGGGTTCTAGTTCAAAGTAGGATGCTATCCACTAGTTTTTGGATGGTCAGTGCTCTTTCTTTCTCTTTCTCTCTCCCAACTCTTCTTTTGTCCATAAAATGTTGCCCTTCTGTTGTTCTCCCAGCTTCCCTAGTTAAGGATGATGCTTGTTGGTGTTATTTTTACTCTTAAGCAGACGAGTAATACTATTTGTACTACATTTTTTATACCGATTATATTACTGCTTCTGAATTGTGAGTCATATTGGTAATAAATGAGGGAGACCTGTTTTTTTTTTTTTTTTGAACGAAGGCCACAACCAAGACTTGAACATGGGACTCCCACAATCCACATACATATCCACTTTCTTTGAGAAGAAAGAAGGCAAGTAACCAACTCCAGCTAACATAAAACTCAAAACCTTTTCAAGAACCAAGCAACAGCAGCAAACAAAAAAAGATTGATCCTTGAATTTTCCCCAATAACTGCTAGTGCAAAAACAATTTCCTGATTTTACCCGCGCTTCAAAAGTGTTTCTTAACTATCCTGTTGAAAGAGTAATAATCATAAATATGATCTTCAAAATGATATCAAATACAAAGGGTTCATTTCACCCATCGATGAAGCAATCAAAATGTATAGAACCCAAAATTTCACAAACACAGCCTGCACTGCTCTCATTTAGAAACATTGCTTGTATCCCCGCTCGTGCATTCTTCTACAATCCAGCAGAACCTCCAGCCCTAGCCCTAGCCCTAGACGACTTCTTACCATCGAGCACGGTACCGAGATTCTGGTTAAAAATCCGGCTCATTGTAAAAAGTGGTTGAATTCCACATGCGAACCATTCTCACTCTTTGGAGTTGCTTTTCCCTTGCAGGAAGAAAGGTTACAGCTTCGCACTGACAATCCCCGCAAAAATTTCCTGTGATTTATGTAGTCGCAGCATGTCAAGACAGAGGGGGCAAAACCCTAGAATGCAAATGCAAAAGAATCACATGCTTTGGACTTACCTTTCACCTTCTTCTGGAGAGGACACCGCGACAATTGACTCATTGAGTTGTTTTAAAGCGAAGAAATGCATTCTCTAGATGGGATTCACAAAGAGAGAGCGTCTCTGGCTTCAACGCCTTGAGAAATGGCTTTTTAAGGTTAAGGACTGATACGGTAGTCAGTGCCCGGGCGCAGAAGCGGCGGGCCTCCGCACGCCGTGACTGTTTCTCTGGCAACCGGCTCAGGAGTACTTGGATCAGATCACAAAGTGTCGACAGGTGTTTCTTCAGTAACTTAGATGATGATTTGCTTGATGCGTCTTCCCCTTTGGTAGAGGGGGTCCATGATTTCATGACACAGTCTACGATCTCTAGTGCTTCAATCCTTCGGAATTCAGATTTAGCAGCCCCACACTTCTCCACAAGGAACCCGAATAGATCATGGCCGATCCACGGATGTCGCCGAATGACCTCTTTTAGAAAGCCGGACTTAAGTCGGCATTTCTTGCTCTCAAAGTAGTCAACCAATGTATGCTTGAATAATTCCACCACCCTCTCCAGTTCAGATTTGTCAAAATTTCTTGATTGGATGATCTTTAGTAACCAAAATATAGAGGCCTGAGCTAGAGAAGATATATCTTTGTCCGGAGATCTTGATGCTGACCTCAGGCTCTTCTCCAGCAGAGGTTCAAGGCTTGCCAGTGCTATGTCGTCACCTTTTGGGTAGTCTTTTGCCTTGAATATTTTCTTCTGCAGTATTCCCTTTATACGTAGTCCCAGTTGCTTTAGCTGATTTTTCTTTTCCTGGGCAGAGTAATACTTGACAAAAGCTCGAACCAAGTATGAGTAGATCATCAAAACCTGAGATTTGCCTGCTTAAATGGAGAAGTTAAAGGTTAAAAGTAAAATAGTATATCATAATGTGATCACACAACCATCAAGGACAAATTCATCAAACATATTTGTCAAAGTATGTAATGGCAAGTAGAGGGAAAGAAATAGTGTTCGTAACACAAGAAAAATAACAAATTATTTAGCTTTTTGCCAATGTGTTGTACCATGTAAACATGTTAAAAAGTTAAAACACTCGACAAAATGTGGCCGATTTTAATATATGTTTCATAGCGTAGTTTACAGTATCATCTCACCTAGTGCTAAGGTGGCTAGCATGGTTTAAAATTTCAATATCAGTTTCAGTACAGGCCAATGGCTTTTAGCATCAATATCGTCAAATATTGACCATCTGCCATTTCGGCGAATATTGGCCCATTGGCAGATATTATAGAGTTGATAATTGATATCATACCGTACCTCTATACTGAATATATAACAGAATCAGCTTTTACGCTTGGAACCATGGGGGCTAGTATAGCACTAGCAGCGACTAAGCTATTGCAATCAAATCCCGTAATAAATTTTATACTACTGCCTATACTCTAAAGATATTCATTAGAAAGGGCAAATGAAATCAAATTAGAGCTAGCTACAATACCTGGATGCTTCTGTAAAAATATTTCTAGAAGTGAGAGCACACGGCTTTTGAAAGTCAATAGCTGAGAAAGAGCACTGTCCTTCCCAGAAGACAAGCGCTGCTTTATGATATCCGCGATAGCAGCATCTTTCATAAGCATCGCATCATCATCCATATCCCTATCAGAATCATCAGATGCTGAATGGTCATTGACATTCTGGTCAACCTCATCATCACTACTTGCATCAGCTCCAAGCATTCCCCTAGAATCAACGTTTACATTTTTCGCCACTATGCCAGTTGCCTCACCTCCAAGCACCCCCTCCGAGTCATCTGCATCACCATCCCCATCATCTGTGTCAACTGCTGTGGCTTTACTAGTCTCGTCAAGATCTTCAATTCCTAGAAAATCATCATCCTCGTCCTCGTCATCACCATCATCATCATCACTACTGTAATTATGATATCGCACGGGTTTCAGATCTTTCCTTACAACACGCAACATCCGAAGGATTCCCTCAATTGTTAAATCATCACAGAACAACCTAAAGGCCTGCAGAAGAAAAAAAAAACGAGTAAAGAAATGGAGAACTCAAAGTGGCTTCACTATATTGATATGCATTTTGTTCTAAGCATGATTTAAAATCTCAATATTGATATCCAGCCAATGAATTTTAGTATCAATACATTAATATAAGCCGTCAATATCGAAAATATTGGCCCGATATCGGTCGATATTACAAGGTCAATATCTTATCGGGTACCTCAAAATCCAAAATTCGGCCGATATTTGAAACCATGGTTCTGAATAACAAAAACTTCAACGAAAAAGAATTACTAGTTTTGTATTGAATTTTACATCCAAGCCCTTCTGCTGATGTTTCCCATGAAGAATGGGAAAATTATCAGCTTCCATTAAATTAACAAAATGTCTTAAAAATTTAGTGTTTATAAATAAGGAATAAAGGGGAAAATATTATCACAAATTGGTAAACTAATATATATGTCATGAACAATGCACCCTGTACTTCTATATAGCTGTTCTTAATCACAGCACATCAACAACCTTTTTCACAGCAGTGGCATATCATTGGAACCCTACCTGTTCAACAGAAAAACACATGGGACCAGATGAGTGAGGCAATAGTGAAAGAAAGGTGTCCAGAAGAACATCCATTAAATCAGCCATTTCATTGTCATCAAATTCATTCTCTCTTTCAGCAGAATCTCCATGAACAGCAGCAGTATCAGGGAAAGCCTGCTCGCAACAAATGGCAATTTCAGATGCAGCCTCATTGAACTGTTCGGGACAAAGGAGAACTTGGAGCACTAGCTGGATAAGCACATAACGTAAAGCATGCAACTTATTTGCTTCAACGCCAGACCCAATGTTTCTTTCCTGCATTACATAAAGGCAATAGAAAATGGCAGTGCAAACTGGTTATGATGGCAAAACTAATCACCAAGATCAACCAATACTTAAGCAATAAAATCTTTACGATCATAATGAGATTTTGGGGTTCTGAATTTGGGCATCGAGTTTATTTCAATTTGTTGTTTTCAAATCTTTTTTTTAACCTTCTTAGGAAATAATCAAGTTGCATGCAATCAAGTGTTGAAAAAGTATGATGCAACATTAAAAGTGCAAAGATGTACTTTCTAACTCAAATCTCACAAAATATGAATAGAGTCCCTCAATAGTATGACTTGCAATTAAGCCCTCAAATCCAATAAATCGTTCGGCATTGGTTACTATTGCTAGCATGTCTTTTTTAACTGGAGTTAAAACCTAACAGTTAAATTTTTTTCCACTTTACCCCCATCATTCCCAACATTTTCTTCCTCCCCAACATGTTCTTCCAATGGTTCACATTTAAACTCATAAACCAAACACGTGAGATGCTCAATTTAGGTGCCCAAATGCACAACCATCAAAACAAGATGTTGGGAAAAGGCTGGAAAATGGTGGGGGTAAAACAAAAAGAAATAAGGAAAAAAAAACCAACTTTTGTTAAGTTCAGCAGAATATTCTCACGTTATAAAGGACATGTTAAGTAGAGGGACCAATTTCAAACAATTTATTATATGTGAAAGAGATTTAACCACAGACCACACTCGGTGGGGAAATTTTGCTATCAAAAAACTTATAAGGTAAATTACATGATTTTTATACACAATCATCTTATGACATATCCTTAAAGATGATCCATGTGCCCGATCCGGCGTAATTCTCTTTTGGTTCATATAGCCTACCCCAAATACTTGGGACAAATGGCTTAGTTGTTGTTGTAATCATCTTATGACATATAGATCAAGAGGAAAGGAGCATATCATCCTTAAAGATGATCCATGATGAGATTTTGTGCTGACTCCTTACATAACTATTTAAAGAGACACACTAGAAACGTTTTACCCACATACCCACGCACACACATATATGAGATAGACCATTAGGAAAGAATTCGGAAGCAAATCCTTCTCGTTCAATAGATGATAGGAAATCCAAGTTGATCTCCGTGTAGGTCACTCCACTCAAGTTGATTTACATCAAGCAGATTTTGGAGTGCCTAAAAACCAATAACATGTGTTTTAAAGTTTTTTCTCTTATGCATCAAGTGGGCAAAAAATTGACATAAGAAAAATAACTTTATGATACTCGATATTTTGTTTTTAACAACTTTAAACAATGTTGATAAACTTTAATTTGAATGGACTGGATCCTCCATTTGGATGACTTAACATTGAATTTGAATGAGAAGGCTCCGAAAACATTGTACATTAAACACTAAGTGATAGAATCCTCTGCATTACAGATGCTACTTTTGTTCCTTAAATTCCCTATAACACTAGATTTTTGGCATGCCCTATGCACGTGCAACAAAAATAGAATTGACAGAAAATAAAATTTATTAAGGATTTTGCTCTACATCTTTCGTTATAGGTTTTTGTAGATATCTCTCATCTTCAATGGAAAAGAAAGAGTTTCTGAGATAAGAGATGTAAATGTATGCCTAGATTTTAGCTTAGTTAAAGCTTTGCAAACATACGGGCAGAATTTATTTGGACGTGACACAAATTTGAGTATCTAACAAATTAGATTCTAATCAAAAGAGTTGTGGTCATAATAGTACAGATTTTAAGATGACACGATTAATTCAAAGATTACCAAATGATCGTGAAGAATATTGAAGTCATGAAAGAGAATGCATGACCATGAGTAATGAAATTGATTTCTATTCTCATTCTAAAATATTTATTTTTTATGTAACTGCTTAGAAGAGTTTAGGACTTGAATCAAAGAGGTAAACCTTAAGTCCCATCAATGGCAAACGAGTAGCAGTTGGCAGATTAGGCTTACCTGCTTATGGCTGAACATTTAAAACCTTTTCAATATTCAAATGGGAGATGAGAATAAAAACCTTGAAAACTAAAGCTGATCGTATCCCCAAATCTCTCTGATTTAAGTTTGTTAAAAATCATTGGGTAATAAGTGGAGGCATGGTCCTCTTACACATTGATTTTGTAGAATATGCCATATGATTGTTTACTGCCAAAATATGTAAGAGTACAGAGATATGAATGGAAGATCCATTATATTTCTGGAAATTCTGTGCTTAAGTTTGTAATTAGCTCATATTGTTTTCTTTAAATAGTTGATCTTCGTCCCATCATCTCACAACAATTTATCAATGTTCATTTGTGACACCATAACGTTTGACATGGTAAATTTTCTTAGATTAGAAAATCACTAGTCCTTTCTAACATAAAAATTTTAGGCTCGCCTATCATGGATTAGTATACGTTAAATGCAATGTGATTCAGCAGTGAATAAAACAACAGAGCAGGCAAGTGTCACATTAACAAGAGCAAAAACTTCATAAACACTCAACTGGCAACACCTTAGACTGCACCCTGTCACTAGGACATGGGACGCACATCAGGTACAGCCCAGGTTCAAATAGGATGTTCTAATGTGTGTTGTCTGAAGCTAGCATTATCAAATATTATTCTTTGATATTTCCACAACAAAGATGCAAAGATCATCTAAGAATATAGAAGAATAACGGACTACCTCTTGAAGAAGCCTAGATTCAATTTCTTGCAATTTCCTGAATGCCTCGTCATCCTTCTCACTGAGTGTCCTGTAAAGTGATACTGATGGAATATTACACAAGGTCTTGAGGAAACACATAAAGTAAGATCCAAGGTCATTTCTCTCAGTGCCACTTGATGTGATATTTGAGACTTCCCTCTCTGTGCATCCTCTAGTAATAACTGAAGCTGCTCAATACACATTCTGCACAGAGATCTGGAAATGGCTGCTTTCGGCCACTTAAACTTCTCTTGCAACTCAAAGGATGTGACTTCAGTTCCCAGAGATGCAGAAAATAAACCCTGAACTGCTAGAAATTTCATAATTTCTGCCTGCACCTGAAATTTCTCTTCTAGAAACTTAACTATTTCAGTGTCTGCCCAAGAGTTCGCATTAGAATCCAGTTTTAAGTTTTTCAAAACTCGAGGCATGGTTTCTACAATCCAATTCTTCAGTGTATCTGTATTCCCTGATCCTTCTGCAGAGTCCTTATCCTCCACTAAGCAAATTTCTGAATTTTCATCTGTTGTCTGACTCTGATCAGATGGTTCATCTGCAAGGATCCCATCATCCACAAACAAGCTCATCAAATTATGTACAAAGAGCACACAACCTTGACCAGTGATGAACTTTGCAACTAATTCTTTGACTGTTTGTGTCTTTGTAATGCAATCAAATCTACCACTACTGTGTTTCTGCAAGGCTACAATCACTGAAACACGCCGGTCATCATCATTACCAATCCAATTAACTAATTCTGTCATAAAGTACACAGCCGTTTCATGCAAATTGGAATTCTTAGTAGCAAGGATGTCCATCAAGCACTGAACAAGTTTGTATGAGAGGACAAACGGGACACAAGATGCTGGCAACCGCGGGAGAAGAAGGAGAAGAATCATTAGTGCCAAATGCTTCCTCTCATGAGATGATAAAAGAAGCGATTCTTCAATTACCACCTCACAGAAACAGCAAATATTCTTTACCATTTCTTCAAAGGAGCCACCTTTACGAGCCTTCTTGTGCTTTTTACTGGAATGCGCAGATGATGATGCTTCGTCTTGAGATGCCGAGACAGGTACAAGAATATTTACCAGTAATTGCCAAAGACTATGAACTCGAGGATGACAGAACGTTGATTCCTGAAAGGACTAAGTAATTAATAAAAAGGAAAAGCAAGGTTGAATAAATGTCAGAGACCTAGAGACATCATAACATTTTTATATAATATACTTTAATATGCCAGGCATCAGCATGTGTATGCGTGCATGCACAGTCTTCTTACATGTTCAACATAGCAATCAAGGACTTGGAGTTCGCTGCACAAAAAGCCTTCTTTTGCATGCAAAAATTCCTAAGTTTGAATTGTTGAGGAAGGTGGTAAATAAATAAGGATATTCTAATTGAGTAATACTTTTCATACCCACTTTTTCGCTTACCCACTGCACGCCCAACACCTAAAACAAGTGGGATCCATATCACCTTCATATTGGTGATGTTCGGGGAGTTGCAAATGCCTTAGTGTTGGGTATACTAGTGGGTAAAGCCTATGCGGGTATGAAAATTATTTTCCATTCTAATTAATTAATTATTCCCCAACCACTTCATGTCCACTAGATCTCTTCTGATTCCACGGAGAATGACAACCTGAACAAATGTGATGCTCCAGAGATGTTTTCCAGCAACCATGATAGCATGGCACCAAGGACCCATGCACCGGTTCTTCATGTTAACCCGAGGTGCATGCCTGGTGCAACTTCAAACCCCATCTACTGACTTATGTGGCTTCTGCAGCACATTCTTTATGTCCTTGATAGTTATTCATTCCCATGATATTGACCACATTCTTTCTATACATTACCCAGTGCTTGATCTATTTAGCCTGTTTCTATAATGGCATTACTTTGGAGGTAACATGATAGTGAAACAATAGATTTCAGTAATGTCATTTACTTAACTATGCTTACAGGTTATCTTTCCTCAATCTGCCTAAATTTTAAATTTTTGTTTCCATTTGAATGAACAGTTAGTTGCATGGCATGTTGGATATTAAACATTCAAGATAATAAAACTAAATAACTTGCTACTTTCAACAGTCTGTTTTTCAATTACTTGACAGATGGGTACAAAAAATAAATAGTCTAAGATTTGGCTTTTAGGCACCCAACATGATGCAATTTCGATTTGAAATTGATGTCTATCATCTAATTCCAATAGGTGGGATTTGGTTCCCAATCCTATCAGGAGGAGCCTACTCTGTGTGTGTGTGTGTGTGTGTGTGTGTGTGTGTGTTTGTTGTTGTTTTCTGCGGGTGCACGTTTTTATATGTTTGTATATAGACATACCTATTCTTCATTCAATAATTGTTTTTTTTTTTTTTTTTAATCTCTATGTTTCAAAAACTTGTAAGTAACTTAGTTTAAGAATTTTCTTCATATGAATGATTCTTCAAAAGGTTTTCGCCTGTCAATGATAACTTTTTTCCTCAGTTTATCAAACAAGAATACAAATGTTATATGAGGTATAGTATACACACAGTGTCGAAGACATTTCCCTTATTTTAGATATTGGTATAAACTCGGTATCACTTATATCCAGAGTGTTCAATGACTGTGATCTTACCATGATAAAAGGCTACAGCTGATGAGACTATCAACAATTTCTTCATCATTATTTGGTTTGATGGTTAACCCTTCAATAATTGTTTGAAAAAGCAGACGTGTTAAGTGAAGCATTCAACCTTTAAGCACAGCAAAGCATAGTTTCAAAGTGAACAGCCTAACCTTTAAACATTTTCATTTTCTATTTAAAATTAAAAGAGTGTGTGCAATATGTGGACACATACATACACGTATATACATCACATATAGCATAAAAATAATTTAGCTTTTTTGAATATGATTTAAATGCACCTAAACCAATGAAAATTAAATGAAAAAGGGCGCAAGAGGGTGAGAAGGTGGATGAGGAAAAGGATTGCCAGTGATACAACTTTGTGTTGTGATTATGTTGTAGGCTATGATGCCAATTCGTGCTGCAGCCCACCATACCCAAATTGGGTATGAATCCAGTACAGATATGTGTGGATACGCATAGGATTCGCATCAGATTCATCCATACAAACCCAGCTCATACTCTGTTAAAACATTCTGCATATACCACCCAGAGTCATATCATGGTTGCTACCAAGATGGTGCCATGGTGGTTGTTGTCTTTGGCTACGCCATTGTTAGAGGAGGGATGGAGGTGGTGGATTTGTCGAGAGAGGGGTTAGATGTGGGATTGTGCTAGAGGATGAGATTAGAACAATGAGTTCTCGAGATCTCTATGTAATTTGGTTTTGCTATGTTCTTCTTTGAAATCCCATGTTTTTTTGTATTGATTAGAATGGTTTTTTTTTTAAAAAAAAAATCAATTTTGTTATTTTTGTTGGGTTTAATGAACTAGAGAAGGTAAGGATAAGAGAGATGGAGAGGGGCGAGATGCAAGGATGATGTTTGCTTCACCTTTTTTTTGGGTTTTGTTTTTCATCTGATTTGTTGGGTTCTAATAAATGGATTTGATTAAGGAAATTCAAAATGGTAGGTGAAATAATTTTGTTAGATTTAGAAGGGGTAATAGCTATTAATAGCAAAATTTAAATGGTTTTGGATTTATTTATAAATTTACAATGAACTCATATAGTTAATCAATGATTGGATTATGGATTTTATATTTAAATATATAAGATAATAATAGTATTTAATTGATTTCTCTATCCATGAAGAATCCTGTGGAGAAAAATTCTCGAGGAATTTCTCCACACACGAATTGTAAATGAGTAGACAAGTAAAAGTAATCGCAAACAACAAGATCTTTACGTGAAAAATCCGAAAGGAAAAAAATCACGAGGGGAGAGAAATCACTCTAATATCCCCTGTTTTAAATATCGTCCGAGTCGACCGAGATATCATCCGATATCTTCTTTTTTACCTGCTGCCGATACGATATGGGAAAATCGTTCGTCATATCGTTTGCAGCAAAAACAACCGATATTTAAAATATCGGCCGATAAATTGCCCGATATCGGCCGATAAATCACCCGATATATCGTCCGATATGAAATAACTTATTTATTGCACAACTGCGTGCAAATGTATATTATTTTTTTACAGTCTTTGCATGCATATTACATCATTCTTATTAGGTAGATGATATCTATGACACCAAACCAACTTTTAGTTATCAATATTTTATTAAGTTATCAATATTTTATTATGTATAGTGTCTGATATGAACGCCTGATATGCGCGCGTATCCCCGATATCTCTCCAATATCCGATATCTAATATTAAAAACCTCCATTCGATATGATCCTGATATCCGATATTTAGAACCTTGCTAATATCAGAGGATTACAATGAATTCTACATAGTGATGTTACGATTACAATCTCTAAAGTTCGATGTAGTAATCAGAAGCCAACCTCTTTCTTAATGGAGATGGAGGTGTATTTATACTCGTCTGAGTTGTTATTGTGGGTGTGGATATTTTAGATCTACATAACTATATGATTTGCACATTATGATTTCCTTACAACCGTTCAGATCTACGCCACTTGATTGTTGGGATCGCCACGCAGAGATATCTGCCACTATCCATAACATCCCGCATTGATAAAGAGGCGTTATAATGTTTAAAACATGAAGATGATCTGACAACATAGCTAAATCCGCGAATCACGGGGATCGTGTTGTCCAGCTGTAAGCAGCGCAGGAGTAGCAGGCTTCGGGGGGTCTTCGTGTCGGAGCATCGGGTGGCTCCAGGAAGGATCTTTGTACTGATTATTGGCGTCTCAGAGAGTCGCACAGCTCCGGTTAAGTAGTGGATTTGGGTAAGTGATGTCTGATCAGATGTGGGCTCGGGACGAGTCGCGAGGCTTTCTTGTTGGACCCATGTTAGGCTTATATGTGAAATGAGCCTGCTGGTAGAGAAGCAATGCCCCCAGATGGTGGGACATATGTCGCGATCTTGATAAGGGTCAAAATCTGACCACTACAAATCCTCATCCACAGTTTTTCAAATTCTGTGTATTTGTGTATGTGCATCGTATTTGATACTTGTACTCGTATCTATGCAACCTAGGTGTAGGTGATTGGAAAATAGAACATAAGAGATGTCTTAATACAACAACGAAGCTTTTATCCCAAATTTTCAAGGAACCATTTTCTTCCATTCAGATCCTTATTGGGTGTCTCCCTAGTTACAAGAAGCATTATCATATGCTTCTAGATTGCCTTCATAGGTAATGAAAGATAGATTTTCAATATAAGCGGTAGTAGGTGAGTTCGTCAAAATTTGTGCATCATTGAAGGAAGATGTGGCGCACAAACACACAAGACAGATAAAAATCTTATTGTTGAAGCATGCACATTCTCAGTGCACAAAGCGTAGAAGAGTAAGCTTCATACCAAATAGCTTAAGCTTTTCACAAAACAGCATAAGCTTCATACTTTATAGCTTCAGCCTACAGGCATGCAGTAAGAAGCCACTGCTATGTTATAAAGCGCACCAAAGAAAGCTTTTTAGAACATTGCTTTCAATCAATATATAGGTGTTGTGGTAGACCTTAGAAATTAGAATTAGAAAAGTCTAAAGGATTTCCTAAGAAATCTAGATCTTTAGTGCAACCATGTGAAAACATGACTCAACAAAACCAGCAAAAGAAAAGGAAAAAAAGAGAGAGAAGAAAAGGAACACCATTCTTGCATACAATCACACAAAAATGAAATCAGAAAAGCACCTCTCCCTCCCTTTTTTCCACAAACACAAATGCACCCCATGAACATCACCAGCCCGAAATTCATTCATCCAGGAAAACATATAGGACAAATTGGAGTCTACCAAACAAAACATAGATTTGTGGAAACAGATAATTGATATGCTAATATATCAAATGAATCATGGTTTTATAAGCTTTTCCGAACGAAGAATTATTAGTTATTAGCTCAAGAGAGTTCACACATACATCCGACAACAAAAAAAATTTACCCCCAATAACAACAGTAAAAGGAAAAAATGTAGGACTGAGCAGGATTTAGAAGGATTGGAGCATCACACCGGTTTCTTTACGTACACATCAACGCCACTTTGGCTCTGGTTGAGCCTAATTGTTTATGAGTCTGTTGATATTATTAGAGGATCGTATAGTCAATATTTTTATTTTGTTCATTGTCTATCGTTTGAGTCCAATCGGACCACGTTTGAGTCAGTTGAGGAGTCCTGATTACGTCTAGTTGATCGAGTCTTCTTCTATTTTGTATTATCTTATTGAGTCCAGTATGTTTAGTACCACATCGGTTATGTGGTGAAACTATTCTTTGTAAGGGTGTATTTAAGATACACAGTTATTTGGATATAGAGCTTTGCTTAAGTTTTTGATTCGGTCTATTTTTGGTTGATTCAACAGGTGGTGAGCCTAATCCAGGTTGCAGCCTGTGATCATATCCAAAGCCCTAAATCCCCAAAATTTGGTTTTCTGATTCCACATCATTTTGGTATCAGAGCCGAAATTCATGTTCCCTCCACAAATTTCCAAAGCCTTTCAAATATATATATATATATATATATATATATATATATAGAGAGAAGAGAGAGGAGATAGACTTGTGTCCTTTCAAAAGGATTTGATCCCGGATCCTTCCCACTCAAATTCAACCCTCCAACATTCGAATACAAGATCCACTCCGTTGAAGTTGATCTATACTATTTCAAGTATCTATAAACCAAAAATCAAGTGTTTTAAATACTTTTTGCCCATCCATCAAGTAGGGGAAAACGGACGCCTAAATAGTGAGTTGGTTAGTTTAACGTGTAGAACATTTGAAATCTAACAAAAATTAGTTTATAGGGGTTTTTAAATGTTTAGATCATAATGAAATGGCCGGATCGAGATTTGTATGTCTAAAGACATAGATCTAACCAACTCACTACTTTCGGCCGTCCATTTTGCGTCGCTTGATGGATGGGCAAAAAGTATTTAAAAACTTGATTTTTGGTTTATAGATACTTGAAATAGTATAGATCAACTTCAACGGAGTGATCTTGTATTCGAATATTGAAGGGTTGAATTTGAGTGGGAAGGATCCGGGATCAAATCCTTTTGAAAGGATACAAGTCTATCTATATATATATATATATATATATATAATATATATATATATATATATATATATATATATATATTGTTACAAATTTTGACTGAATTTTCAGTCGAAAAAAATCAAAAATCAAAACCCCTGATTCCTCTTCCTCCTCCTTCAACCCTCCCCTTAGTCGCCATCGACAACCTCAGGCAACCCCACTTCCGTCGTTGTCAACACCCTGAGGCCCTCCGACTGCCTCCACGCGATAAAGCTCCACCGACGACCTTGACGCCTCAGATCCACCAAGTGCTCGCCGAAGTTCCCTAGTCGCGCCATCATCATCCACCTTTCATCGGAGTCCCACGCCGTCAGCAGACTCGCCGACGCCATCTCCGTCTTCTCTGACTTCAGCAACGCCCATCCACAAAGCTCGCAGACACCATCAGTCCACTGTCCCACACCATCCACAACCGCCATCGGCATCTTTCCTCACGACCTCCAGTCGACTTCGACAGCATCGATTCTCCAATTCTCCACCGCAACGACCTCAGCAGCCATCGTCACCACCTCCCGCAGTCGCTGCCGTCCTGGTCTTCTCCCTCTGACAGCATCTCCGACTTCGCTTTGTCGTCATCACATTGCCGTCGAATCCCTGCCGTCACGCCGTGGTCACCAGCGAGAGCAGATCCGATCGATCCCTTGTGCTCTGCCGCCGCCACAAGGGTCGGCATGCCCAGTTGGATCGAAGGAGAAACCCAACATTTAAACCCAATTGGATTTGGGTTTGGGCAATCGGGTTTATTCCACATCCGACCTAACCCGAGTGCCCCAATTGGATTTAGGTTTGGGCAACCGGTTTATTCAACAACCGACCCAACCAGACCGGACTGCACAGGTAGCCAACTCAGTTGGACACTGAGTCAACTCGGCCGAGTTGACTCGAGTGAGTCAACACAGTCTAGATTCAATATCCATCTTTCAGAGGTTGTTTCTTGTTCGATTCGCGTGCGATTCGCGCTGTTCTCGAGACAGCAGGTTCGCAGCTCATAGCACTACTGTTCAGAATTGTGATGGATGTATTCTTCTTCTTGGTGCAGGTAATTTTGAGGTAATTTCTAACTCACTCATTTCTTCTACTTTTTCAATAATATTAGATACCTAGTTGCACCAATTTGATTCATTTTTTGTGTCATTGACTTGTCGTTATCCACTATATAAATTGTGAGCAAGTGAATCTGCTGACTTTATTTGCTACATCTGAGTATTACACTAGAACAATTCCTAATTCTAAGCACGGAATGATTTATTTTGAATTTAAAACGGTTAACATTACGCAAAATTTCTATTACATGGTTGCTTTAATTAAATTTTTGTTGCCTAAACGGAAATGTGTAGTGAAATACTTGCAGCGTAGCAGAACTGAATTACTTGCCGATTTATTATTTTATTTTTGTCATTCTGCATCAGGTTTCATAGTTGATATTTCTTTGATCATTTTTAGTTTCATTTAGCATTGTGTCTTAGATCTTGCATCCAGGCACCCTGTTGCATGACCACCCGTAGTGGAACACAATATCACCCCCCCCCCCATGACCCAGCTCCTGAAATGGAATCCACACTAGACAATTTCGCCAAGCTCCTAGAAAGGTTAACCGCTCGAATAGAGAACGTTGGAGCAAGAATTAAGAAACACTAGGGGACGAGATATTACCGACAATGTTAATGATAATGGACCTCATGTTGGACCTCGCCACCCTAGAAATAATGACCAAAATGATTTTGCGGGAGCGAACTTTAAAAACATAAAACTTGAAGCACCCACTTTTGATGGCCAGTTGGATCCCCAATCTATCTCTCGTTTGGATTTCTGATATGGACCATTACTTTGATTGGTATGATATATCCGACAAAAGAAGGATTCGATTTGCCAAGATGAAATTGATGGGTCAGCTTAGACAATATTGAACGAATGTTGAGAAACTGATTAGGCTCAGACATCAGGAACCTATTCGAGGCTCCAAAAGAAATACTTGCCTACGTCATACAAACAATGTCTACTTGACTAATAACGTTTGACTAAAGGCAATCAACCAGCATCGGAGTACATCAGGAAGTTCGATCAATTTTTAGTGAGATGTAGTGAGGACGAGTCTGATGTCATAGTCTTATCTAGATTTCATTCAGGACTTAAGAATGAGCTTAAACGTCAGTTAATCGTTCGAGATATCTCTACTCTAGAGCAAGCTATTCAAGTTGTCTGGAAGTTAGATCAATTCCAGTCTTCCTTATTCCCTAGACGCACCGACTATAGGGACAATCCCAATAGGAATACGGTTAAATATCAACCCAATCCATCCCAATCTCAGTCCCTTTTTGGACCTACTAACTCCAATCCTGGGCGTGAAGATAAAGGCAAAGGAATCCCAGGTGAGTCATCTAGATCCATTCAACATACTCAATGTTTCAAATGCCGAGGGTATGGCCACGTTTCAACACAATGTCCAAGTAAGTCAATAACGTTGATTATTGAAACTTAATCGGATAGTGACCAAGATGATTTCGTCTAAATCATCCATGACCTTGAAGGAGATGCTTGGGAGATGATCTTGATGTTGATCAGGACGCCATCTTGGGATATGTTTTGAGCATGCATTCACCGTCGGTTGACGATGTAAATAAATTACCCGTCACTTGAATGTGGTGGTACACCCTGGCTAAACCTAAAGAAAATGACGACTGGCGTAGAACTTAAATTTTTCAAACTCTCACTAAAATTGGTGGTAAGAATTGTCGGATTATAATTCATAGTGGAAGTTGCGTCAACGTCGTCTCAGGTATGGTAACTAAACTTGGGCTAAAAGCTGTTCCCTACCCTCAACATACAAAGTGTTATAGGTAAATTCGCGTCCATCGATGTGAAAGATAGATGTCTCATCACGATCCCATTCGCCACATACTCGGACAAAATTTGGTGTGATGTAGCCGCCATGGATGTGGGCCATATCATTTTAGGACGACCTTGGTTATATGACCGAGATGTCACTATCTATGGACGTCCAAACTCATGCTCATTTGCTCATAAGGGAAAGAAGATCAAGCTTACCCCAATGCGACCAGGGCCTACACTTGAGACTAAGTAGACTGAGGCATCTAGCAGCAAGAATGCGTCAATGCTGATCAGCTCCAAACTTATTGATAAGATCGCTAAGGGGTCAACAGTTGTTGTACGTGTTGCTAGAAAGATCACTGATGATTCTCAAGAGCAGATTTCGCCTGCAGCAACACCTATATTGAAGGATTTGGTTATGTTTTTCCCGATGAGCTCCCGGATAGTCTACCTCCTATGCGTGACATCCACACACTATCGATTTAGTTCCAGGTTCTTCTCTTCCCAACTTGCCTCACTACAAAATGAATCCAGCAGAGCACGCCAAACTCAAAAAGTAAGTTGACAAGCTTTTGAATAGGGGGTTCATAAAAGAAAGTAGAGTCTGTGCGCAATGCCAGCATTGCTAACCCCTAAGAAAGACGGTTCGTGGAGAATGTGCGTGGATAATTGTGATATCAACAAGATTATCGTCAAATATCAGTTCCCTATCCCTAGACTGAATGACATGTAAGGCAAGATGTCTGGAGCCACCAACTTCTCAAAAATCGATTTGAAAAGTGGCTACCATCAATTCGGATTTGTCCAGGTGATGAGTGAAAAAACCGCTTTCAAGGCCAACGATGGTCTATAGGAGTGGATGATCATGCTTTTTAGCTTGACAAATGCTCCCAGCACTTTTATGCGAGTGATGACCCAGGTTTACTCCCCTTTTTGGGTAAATCTTGATCGTCTACTTTGATGATATTTTAATTTACAGTAAGACATTGGAGTATCATGTGGGTCATCTCAGGCAAGTTTGCCATGCGTTACGGAAAGCAATTGTACACAAATCCTAAGAAGTGCGTGTTCATGACTAACAGGGTCGTATTCTTGGGGTTTGTTATATTCGCTTAAGGAATTTCAGCTGATCCTCAAAAATCTAGGCGATTATAGAGTGGCTGGAGCCCAAAAATATTCGAGAAGTAAGAAGTTTTCATAGGCTTGTGACATTCTACAGGCGATTCATTAAAGGATTCAGCACTATCATGACCCCAATTACGGATTGCATGAATAAAGAAGAGTTCCAGTGATTTATAGCCGCTGCTAAGGCGTTCAAGAAAATCAAACAACGAATGACCAAAGCACCTGTCATGAGATTTCCTGATTTCTCTAAAGTGTTCGAAGTTATGTGCGACGCCTCAGGCATTGGCATAGGCGGAGTACTCAATCAAGAAAAGCACCTAATTGCCTTCTTCAGTGAAAATTGAGCAGAGCTAAACTAAGTTACTCCACCTACAATAAAGAATTCTATGTGGTTGTGCAATCGTTACGCCATTGGTGACATTACCTCTTACCGCAAGAATTTGTTTTTTACTCGGACCACGAAGCCCTACGATACCTTCATTCGCTGCTAAACACAGTAGATAAATTGAGTTTATATAAGACTACACTTATACCTTGAAGCACACATCTGGGATTGAGAATAAAGTAGCAGATGCACTCAGTCGACGCACCTGTGTGCTTAAACAACTAAACGCTGAGGTAGTGGATTTCGAGCGAATCAAGGAAAAGTACGTGTCATGCTCCGATTTTGGAGAGATTTTTGATGCTTTGAAGTAAGGGTGACACGGGAGATAGATTGTTTCCTACTCCAGGATAACTATCTATTTCAATTTCGCATGTTATGCATTCCTCAAACATCACTACGAGACTATCTTAGTTGGGAACTGCATGTTGGGGGTCTTATTGCTCACTTCGGACGAGAAAAGACCATAGATGCATTAGAGAGTTTGTTTTACTGACAAAGCCTAAAACGAGGTGTTGCGAGGCTAACTGGGCAATGTCGCATATGCCAATTGGCCAAATAGTGAAAACAAAACACTGGCTTGTATATGTTTTACCCGTTCCAGATCGCCCTGGCAAACGTGAGTATAAATTTCGTGCTTCGACTTCACAGACTATCAGAAATCACGATTCTATATTTGTGATTGTGGAACGTTTTTCAAAGATGGCCCACTTCTTACCATGCAGCAAGACTTCTGATGCTTCCAAAATTACTCAGATTTACTTTGACGGAGTAATTAAGCTGCATGGTTTACCCAAAATCACTGTGTCAGATAGAGATGTCAAGTTCATAAGTTACTTTTGAAAAACTCTATGGCACAAGATGGGGATTAAGCTCAAATTTTCACTACTTTTCATCCCCAAACAGACGGTCAAACCGAGGTGGTTAACAAAAGCTTAGGAAATCTTTTGTGATGTCTAGTCGGTGAACATTTGTGAAACTGGGATCTCATCTTACCCACTGCTGAATTTGCATATAATAGTTCATGTGATAGGTCAATAAGCATGAGTCCATTTGAGATAGTGCATGTTTACAAACCTAAAAGCTTATAAATCTTATTCCCATGACACAGAATCCTAGAGTATCCGAGTCGGCATCCGCATTTGCATCGCATACATGATTTGCATAAAGAAACCAGCAAGAAAATTCAAGAAAGTAACGCTCAGTATAAATCCTATGCTGATTTGCACTGTAGGCACCTGAAATTTAATGAGGGTGATTATATAATGATTCAAATTCGTTCGGAGCGGTTCCCTCCTGGAGCTATTAAGAACTTAACTACACGTAGTGCTGACCCTTTTAAATCTTTAAGAAAATTAATCCAAATGCCCATGTAATTGATTTACCTCCGGACTTCGGGATTACTTCGACATTTAATATATCAGAATTGGTAGCTTATAAAGGTTCTCCTTTTAACCTTGATAATCCACTTGTGGATCTTGATGAGCCTACCCCTGATCCTTTATTTGAGTGACTCTATTTTCCCCCACGACCAACAACAATTGACCCATTAACAGCAGAACAAATTGATAGCATAAAAGATGATCGGATCATCTCTACTAGAGATGGTGGTTGCAGATGGTATCTAGTACATTGAAAAGGTCGTCCAGAATCTGATGATACATGGATTACCCAAGAAGACCTGCAGTGCTTAGCCCGGATTTGTTGGAGTTCTATGAGTCATTTGAGCCATACTTGATAGGGTCGAGTTCTTTTCACCTCGGAAGTATTGATGGGTGCATCACACCGGTTCCTTTACGTACATATTAGCGTCGTCGTCGTCGTATCACATCGGCACCACTTTGGCTCTGGTTTTGAGCCTTAGTTGTTTATAAGTCAGCTGATATTATTAGAGAATCATATAGTCCATATTTTATTTTGTTCGTTGTCTTTCGTTTGAGTCCAATCGGACCTTATTTGAGTCAGTTGAGGAGTCCTGATTAGGTCTAGTTGATCGAGGCTTCTTTTATTTCGTATTGCTTCAGTAAATCCAGCATGTTTAATACCACATCGGTTATGTGGTGAAACTATTCTTTGTAAGGTTCTATTTAAGAGACTCAGTTTGATAAATAAAGATATTGAATATTTGGATATAGAGCTTTGCTTAAGTTTTTGATTCGGTCTATTTTTTATTGATTCAACCGGTGGTGAAGCCTAAATCCAAGTTGTGACTTGTGATCATATCCAAAACCCTTAATCCAAAAATTTGGTTTTCGGATTCCACATCAAGATTTGTTAAAATAAAATGAGGATTCCATCTGCTACCAGAAGGGGCATGATTCACAAGATCTTCAACTTTTAAATAGTAATAGTTAATCATATTATCAGCAACAAAAAATTGAGAAAATGATTGATTGGATATTTATTATGTATTTCCATTTATTTAATACAAATATGATAATGCAGTATCTAAGTAGAAATATGTCTATATCATCTTCAATAAAACTATAGTTCTCAAAAAATCCCACCTGAATATGTATCAAGGAGTTAGTTTAGGGCCGTATAAAGCATAACTAGTTTGCAACTAAAAGAATTGTCTCACAGAATCATAACCTAGAATATCCTATATCTAAGGAGGGAAATAAGACACCAAGGTTATCATATGTTCATACAAACAGTGTCATTTGTGAAGTCAAGGGAAAAGAGGACAGACTCCAAAAGCCAGAGAGACTATTCAGGCAATCCTTTCTAAGTCTCTCTTTTTTTTTTCAATTGTGATGGGTGAATATAAGTTCTATGCAGTATTTTATTTATGTTATAAGCAGTATTAAGAATTTCTTGCGGCTAACATCTGTATGACACCTTATGCATGATTATCATCTGTAAAAACTCAAAGCCAACTTAGATTCCGTAATTGCAATTATGATTTGGATGACGCAGACAAGTGTGTAGAGTGTGAGACACAGACATGTGTCCATGTATATGTTTTGTGTGCACTGCCCAAGTATGTATACCCAAAGCAATCATAGAAGCTAAAGAAAAAAAAACCCAATAGTTAACTTTATGATAGTAACTGTTCTTTATGACTCAAATATAATATCATTTAACTTTAAACAACAAAGATTTTGTCTATTTCAGTATAAGAATTATCAAAACTGTCCACAAAAATGTTTATCTTATGGGTCAAACTAGAATAGTAAAATACAACTCTTTTGTTGATAGTTCACCCTATGTAACATGTGGTAGTAGTTCTATAGCAAAAAATGGTTAAGATGAACTTATTGACAGGACATGTTGCCCGGACATGATCACGCTGACACACGCATGACATGACACATGGACACGCAACAAATTTTGAAAAAATACATTGAAAACAGAAATATTGTGTTTGATATGTGTGTCTCACATGTGTTGACACAACACGGCTCCACATCTGAATTGTTTATGCTACCTAGCATATAATTTATTAGGTGACCTACATACCCAAAAAAAAAAAATCATGAAATGTTATCATTCATTCTTGGCATTCTTCTTTCCTTTTCTTCTTTTTATCCTCTTTTGTTTCCTTTCTTTTCATTTTCCTTTCCCTTTTCTTTTGGGTTTTTTCCTCCTGTGTTCCTTTTCCTCCCTCTAATTTTCTTCTTTACCCCCGTAAATTGAAACCCTAAAAAGAAGTTTCCACATGTGCCCTCAAATCATAATCGCAACATTTTTCACAGGTCCATGCAAAACTATAATAACAATTATGTCAATGCACATAAAACTTGGAGATTAGACACAAGTATGGAATCAAAAGTCTAAGAACCCTGTCTGTTTAAATCATATGGCGACAGTCTTAGACACAATTTCCAAACTTCCGTCTCCACTTATTAAAGATATATCCTACTTTCGTCCTTCCACATATTACCCCTCCTCTCTCTCTGTCCTCCCTCCATCTTTTCTTGAGATATAATCACAAAATATATTTTTCCACCACCCTTATTAGCGTCTTAATGTCTCCACTTCAGTTATTACCACACGATCCCCTCCCTCACATGTGTGAGTCTGAGTTTAACCGTATTATTAATGATATGTTAACAGCACGTGTCAAAAGGTGTGGATATGTGCGTGGAGTGTCCAACAAGATTAGAATTACAAATAATATTCTTTGTACAAATAACAAAATCTGAAAGAAACAGAACTGCAAGCAATAAATTACAAGCAAAATAATCAAAAGAACTACTGGAGATATCTCCATAGAAACAATATCTCCATAGAAACAACATTAAAGCATTTGTCAAATGAATAGTTGCTAAGGTACATTTAAAATGTAAATTTTCATTTTTCTGACAGAATCATAACATAAAACCTTAATCCCATTTTACTTCCAGATCTCATATACAAGTAAAAGGTGTAAAGTAGTACCTTGAAGCAAGGGACAAGATATGACAAATGATCTCGGGTGAAGAAGTTTTCAGGACTGAATGGACTTGGCAGAAGCTTGCCAAATATTTCACCCTCCAAGGGAACTCTCTCCTGCAACTTTAAAGCCAATAATAAGGCATCTGGATCCCCGATGTTGGCAGCTTTATGGAAACACTCCTTAATGCCAGGAACTTCAAGAACATGGTTCTTCACAGCTTCCAAAGGTAGCTGTAAGGCTAGAAGAAAGAACATCAGATCAAACTGAATCTTTAAGGTTACAAATGGAAAAAGTCATAAGAATCCAAATCAACTAAGACTAATATAAGATATGTAAATAAACCAGCAACTGCTCAAGTGTATGGCTAATTATTAGTAACATGCTGATATTATGTAGAAGAGAAAACATAAGTGATGCAAGTGCCAGCATGATTAGAGTTCAATACTTAAACTAACTCAATACCACTGTTACCAAAAGTGGCTGTTTCAACACCAAGGATCAACTGAATGATCCCTTTCCACAAATTTAAAGCAGTTCAGGCTAATTTAAGTTCCAATATATCCATTGTATTTCCTATCTGTTTGAGGATTGATATCTTTCGATTTAAATCTAATTGATTAGGTAAAATTATCTTATACTTCCCATTTGAGGATTAATATCTCTCCCTTTAAATTTAATTGATTAGATAAAACTGTCTTATAGTAGGTAGCATCACTAGCCACCAAGAAAACATTGGTGTTACACAAGAGGAGGAATCGTCACTTTTCCCAAACCAAACAAGAGCTTGATAGCTTCACACCCTGCAACCAATGTCAGAACACTAGCAAGTGTATTTATTTAGACACTAGTTATAGCAGAATCTTTAGTTGAACAAAACAACCAGACTCTAAATATGCAATTGGGGCAAAGACAGGTTGTAAAACAAATCTGATTGAGCTCATCAAGTTCCCATTATTGATGAGAACACACAAGCTTTGTACTTATGCTATAGTTGCTTACACTTATCCACATAGCTATTTAGAGATATGTTGATAGTAACGATTCAGGAAGTTAATTATTCTCTGCTAACTGCAAAGTATAAGGACTAGAGAATCCACATGATCGATCACATATTCTTTCCTTAAACAACAGAAGCTCACTGAAGGGCTTTTCTTTTTGTCTTTCCCAATCAATTTTCCTAATACACCAGCCAAGTGACCTCATGTAACTTCACTACAGTACTGATTGTCACATCATATTATTATCCACAATACCTGTATGCACTGTTTTAGTATATATTTAATGCAATAAGGAAGTTTTAGTTCAAGTGGTTCAGGCCTAGAAAAGCTACCTGAAAGACTCATTCTAAATAACTTTATCTAGGCCAATATATAAGAAGGACAATGTTACATAACTAGCATTGACATCAAAATGAAATATTTTCCAATTCAACAATAAAGAACAATAACATGAACGCATACCTAACAGGGATCAAAGTATCGGCCATTCCGGTTCCGACTCGGCCACTCGGCCGAGTCGGAACCGGAAAGTGGGCGACCGAGACGAGATCGTTCCGCGAGTCATGGATTTTGCGCACGTAGATCGACTCGGCAAAAAAACTGAGTCGACTCGGTCATATCGGCCGAGTCAACCCTAAATCGGGTTGACTCGGCCGATATGACCGGGTCGACTCGGTTTTTCAGCCGAGTCGCGCCTGTGTAGAAGCAGTTTGGCGTCCATGATGGAGCAATATTCGTCTCGTGAATTTTTACCTATGCACGCCTTTAAAAACAC